>VZRW01009673.1:427938-477580 GCA_013398125.1 Aegotheles bennettii
CGGGGAGGCGCTGGGCAAGGGCGGGGAGGGCAGGCAGGGGAGAGGGCACCCCCCAGAACCCCTCGGCCGTGCCGTCGCCGCGGGTTATGCCGGTGGGCGATGCCGCCGGGGCCGCTCCCGGCCCGGGCCCTGCGCCCACCCGAGACGCCGTTTCCCTCCCCTTCTGCCAATCCCCCAGTCCCCCCGCAGCGTGTGGGGCGAGGAGCGGCACTGGACAGAAGAGCACCAGCTCCAGCTCTATCCCATTCTGCTTCAAACACCCCAAATTTTAGCACTCTCAAGCCGAGCCCGTTCCCCTGGAATTGTGTCTCTGCGCACCGGGGGGCGAAGCCCTCGGGTTTTGCCAGCCCTTGCCCGAAAGCAGCCACCAACTGTGGCACGAGCCCGGCCGGCCGCTCGCCGGGCACCCAGGGAATGCTGCTGGAGACCCCCGGCTGGTCCCAGTCCCCAGGGGACCGAGTCCTGCCCAGGCTCGGCACCACGCAGACAGGCGAGCGGGCAGACACGAGCCAGGGAGTTGGAGCGGCGGCACGGGGAGAATTGGAGCTGCGCTCGGCAGCAAATTAGACATTTAAAAACTGAGGAGAGTGACTGGTGAAGATTAAATGTGTTATAGATTTGCTGGAGGAGAGGCGGGTGAAAGCAAAGGTAGATCATTGACACCCCTCAGGCATCAGAGGGAAGATTTGTTTACGTACCGGTGTGTAATCAAGTAGGAATGAATGCAAGACACGGGGCCTTAATTTTTAATTTGCAATCAAGGCCACGTACACCTTTTCTTAGTCACAGAAAAACATTGCCATTCTCCTCGTTCCTGCTCAAAACCGGCATTACCCAGAGAAGGGAAAATTGCCCAGACATAATCGGGCTGATTACAGCCAGGGAGCAGGGGGGAAGGGAAGCTCCTGGGGCTGCAGGAGCCCGGCTCCTCGGCAGGTCCGGGACACCGGTGGAGCAATGCTCTGGGCACCGTGTTCCCCCTGGAATGGGAGCAGGTTCCCTGTGGGAGGTCCCACAGGACCAGCTTCACCCCTTGCCCTGGGGCACTGGGCTGGAGCATGGGGATGGATGAGATGAGATCCCGAGGATGCTGCACCCAGGCTGGAGCTTGCTTATGTTTTTAAAGAGAGGATGAGGGGAATCATCCCAGATCGTGTGAAGTCTCACACTTGATTTGTGGCTCCGCCAGACTCACTGGAAGGACTCTAGAGAGAAGTGTCAATGGCAGAGTCTAGTCTGGGAAGCGTGGAAGAGCTGCCAAATGGGGAATACGTCTGCAGGAATGGGATGAAGCTGTGGGCAAGCTTTGCCCCAGTGAGGAGGCACTGGGCATCACCTCCCGTCCTGGCAACAGGCAAAGAGAGCAGACACTGCCTGCCCGGGAGGAGAACAGAAAGCTGGTCATGGGGAAAGATCCCCATGCAGCCTCTGCTCTGTCTTGGGGAGCAGAGGAAGAAACGAGTGGAGGAGCATCCTTCCAGGGGCTCCTGCCTTCTCCAGGAAGGGCAGCTCAGGCCTGATGGTGGTGCATGAAGGAAGACCCAGAAGCTGCTGCCAGAGTTCCCTGGGAACAGGGAAGGATTGATGATTATTGGGGGATATTGAAGTGTTTTTAGGCCCTGCGTGGTTGAAAGGCAATGAATATTTCATGTCTAAAGCACTGTCTGAAGCGTGGGCAGGCAAAGATTCTTTTTCTTCTCCCCCCCCCCCCCCCCCCTCTTTTTTTTTTCCCAAAGTCAGGAAAATCTGTCAAAACATTTATCAGAAATCTGTAGAAGCTGGCAAAATGCTGCAAAGAGCTAATCTGTGCGGAGCTAATACGAAGGAACAAAGTCACCACAGACTTGCCACAGGCAGTCCCGATAAGGGTTTATCACAGGCAATTGGGGTGAAACACGGGCTGCCTCTGGAAAGCGGGATGCAGATGCCTTGCTTCCCAACAGGATCGCTCTGGGGAGCCATCAGATGGTCCGGGAAGGGAGGAGCAGGGCTCCCCACCGAGGCACCGCACTGTGCCTGCCTGCTGGCATGGAGCATCGGCTCCAAAGACCGCCGTGGGGCGAGAGGAGTGGGAGAGGGATGCTGTGGGGTGCTGCTGTCCTCACTGGTGACTCCTCCGGCCGTGTTTCCAGTGCATAAAGGTCCTGGGCAGTGCTGCTGTGCCTAGCTGTGTGCCAGGAGGGGAAAGGAGGATCCAGAGAGCCTGGAGCAGCAGGAGAGCCATGTGGTATTTACTTGGGCGTTGCAGTACATGAAATAGAAGCACCAAGAGGGTGTTGTATGTGCTCACCGGACATTGAGTTAGAAGGAAGATGTTTCCTCTGCATCAGGTGAAGCACATGAGGATGGGTGTGTTGCCTGGGATACTGACAGCCTCTGCTCTACATGGGCTAACAGAAGACTGAGCAGGTCCTCTCCAGAGGATCGGAGATGCCCATGTGTGTCCTAAGCTTTACTTGTAACATCCTCCAAAGCAGAACGGGCTGGCCCTGCATGCTTCATTTGTCTTCAAGGGGAGCAAGGTGGCAGAGCAGGGCTGGAATAACAGACCAAGTGTTGTCTGGAGACAACTGGGCCAGATATGGCAGAGAGACAACATTTTAAAACCTCATTTAAGCGAACACAATGAGAGGGCTCTTGGGTAGAAGGAGAATTAATTAAACTCGCTCCTACATAGATACTTTTAATTAAATGTAAGTGCGTGCTCTTTTTTAAATAAAAAACTATATGGAAAAGAACCCACACCTTAGTGTGCTGGAGGAGTATGGGGGGAGTGAGGTTTGCCTTTTTTGAGTGTTTTTGAGAGTAATGTGCATTAGAGCAGGAGAGGTCCCTTTTGTGCTAGCACACACCCAGCTCCTGCCTCTCATCCCTCTGTGCCATGCAGCCCGAGGCAGGGAGCAGAGAGACACATGGAGCATGGTGATGGACACGGCCAGCTCCTGTGCGAGCCGTAGCTCCGTGTGTTTTCTAGGTCCGTGCCCATCCCGCCGGACAGGCAGTTGTTTGGGTGGATGGGGTGTATTTCATAACGCCTTGGTGCCAGCTGTTTTCTACCCGTGGTGTTGGAGCCTGCGATTGCTCAGGCTGTGCTGCTGTTATCTCCTGGTTGGATGATGAAACCGCTGTCAGGAGAACGGGGATCAGCAAAAACTGTCTCTGCAGATTTAGTGAATACTTGCGTGAGCTTCACGGCTCATCTGAATGTGTGCTAGTAACATATGGCACCCGTTCAGAACATAGAAGTGGAGTTTAGATATCATGGTGATAGAAACACTGCAGAAACCTGAACTCAGCAGAGCAGGATGTTCAAAGCCCTGGCTTATCTATTATCCCATTAGCTCGGGAGCCCATCAGATGGTTCAGGGACTGTATTTCCCAGCCTCCGAGCTGGTTATGGTGTACTCCATCTTTTCTGAGCTTGTGACAAGCAGCAAAATGGGCTTATTCATGATGTGGAGCTGCTGGAGCCCATCTGCCCCATGGCAGAGGTGGCGTTCTCCAGGCGTGATGGGCAGCGCCCACAGTAGGAGATGTTCACCTTCACATGGTCAGTGGAGAGTGGCCTGGACCTTCAGAGAGCTGTGAAGGCACCTGAGCTGTGTGACTGCTGTGACACCAGCATCAAGGCACTCAGCATTTTTAGAAAACACCGCACCAGCAGCACTTGTCATTGCTATAGGCTTGTTGGGGGCTGCTTTAGTGGCTAAAGTGAAAACATTCCATGCTTCTGATCCTACAGGAGGTTTGTGAGATGTGGAACACCCTACCAGCAATTAGAGCAATTAGAAAAAGGCAGCTAATTATTTTCTGTAGGATAACTACTAGGGGAAACACTGAAATGCCACTCAGGGTCAATGAATCCCCCACACAGATTTGAGTTCCCCCCGCTGGGCATTGTCACCCTCCTTTCTCCTGTGTCCTTGCTGATGAATGAAGTGTTTCTGCTGGCATGAGGTCACCGGCCACTGCCAGGAGCTGCCCCGATGTCTGCCTCCTGCGTCTGTCCTGCCTTTGGTCACCCACGCAGATTTTCTGGGTCACTCCATGCCATTACCTTTTCATCGCCACGGGCATAGTGGTGCTTTGCACCAAGGAGTGTGGCTGCTGGACCTCGGCCATGGGTCAGCAGGGATGCAAGAGGATTCCTCCTTGTTGCTCATTCGGGTGCTGGGGTTTTGTTCTGTTATTTTGCCTTTCATTTCAGGGATTTCTCGTACCAACTGCTGAGCTTAAGGAGCGTGCTTGGCTTTTCCCCAGGACTAGAAATAGCGTTGCTTTATTATCCTGTCATGTTTTGGTGAAAGGTGGGAATGCGGGTCTCTGTGGTCGCCCCTCGGAGTGACAGGATGCTAATGAATTGAGAAATGGCTGCGGACTCTGCTGCCCACGTCACATCTTCATTAGCATCCTTCTCCCGGCGACCGCTGTGATTAACGTTGTCACCAAACAGGAAGTGAATGAATAATAATGGCCCATCTAGTGAAGGATGCTGCCGGTGCTTCTGCAGTGATGGCACCTTTGGCTCAGCAGCAGAGCAGGGACCCCGTGGAGAACTTCCAGCCGCAGGTTAGATCCTTCCAGGTTGCCTTTATTAGTGTTCATTAACCAGCTGCTGGCTCGCTGTCTGTGCCTGGGATGTCCTTTCTGGCTTGGGTTAGAGCGAGGGAGATTAAGGACTGCTGTACTGGGAGGAAAAACACCTCAGGAGCTTGGATCTTCTTTGTCCATCCAGTGAGTGATCTTGTAAAACATCTGTGCCAAGAATGTACTTGGGCTGAGCTCCCCTGGCATGAACCAGCCAGGTTACAGGAAGGTTGTCACAAAGGTACAGACCTGTTAGAGTCTCTCCCATCCATGGGGGGAAAAGCTGTTACGCTGTGAGTGCCAGGGGACAGGACTTGCCTAAGCTCTATGGAGAGAGAGACTCCATCCAAACCCCTGCCCAGCCTGTGTCCTGCAGCCCATCCAAAAGCCTCTCATGTGCCTTGTTCTGTCGCGAGCTCCTTGAGCCGGGTGCTTCCAGTCGGTCGGACTGGGAGTTTTGCCTTGCCAGTGCCCAGGTCTGCACTTCTGTGAAGTCAGGGAAGAGAGAGGGATGCTTCTAGGATGTGCATCCTCTTGCTCTGGTGCAGGCAGCTGAAATGTGGCTTGGGCGTTTCTCTGTTGACAAAGCAGCAGCTTGGAGCACTCACTGGGATGCAGATACCAGGCTGTGGGCAGCCCTGCTGCCGCTTCCCCAGCCAGCCCCATCATGATGGATCCCCACAGCACTGCGATTCGCAATAAACCCACCACAGTTTGGGAGAGAGGGTGGCTCAAGCCTCAGCTCCTCCCATCCCCACCACCTCCTGCATCTCCAGCAGCCTCCAGGCTCCACCGCAGGCTCAGTGCAAGGACCTGTAACGAGCCCGTCCCTTCCACGAGGAGATGTTCGTGAGACGGCTGAGTCAAAGGCTCCAACTTGTCATCCAGATGCCATCCCGTGCATGTGGGGAGCCACTTGAGAGGAGATGGAGCCATTTGTAATGTGCCAGCACCTGCTTCGTTGAAGCACACGGTGCAGGGAAACTGCCCATCACACAGAGGAGGCTGAAGGCATAAACCCAAGAAACTCAGAGGTCAAAAGCACAAATTACTATGAATTTTAGGCTTTTGTGGGTTGTTTATCTCCCCTGTTTTCAAGTCAATCTAATCAAATGTGGATTTGCCACAATCACAGCTCGTGCTAACCTTCACCTGGAGGGTATTAATATGCATGACGCTCGTTAAGTGTTTGTTTCGGTTTTATTTATGGAAACTGGAATCTGCTGAGTGTATCCGAGCGGGATGTGGGAGCGTGTGCGGGAGACATGCTGGAACAGGAAGGCAAAGCAGTGAGCGGGTTGCAGCGTGGGTCCTGGCTGGAGATTGCTGGGTCCCAGCGGGGTCCCTGGAGAAGTGCATGGCATGGGGAGGATGGCTCTGTGTGCTGGTTCGGAGAAGCCCAGGAGCTCCTCACCTTTCCATCAGGTGGTGGTGGGTTGTCCCATGAGTGAGCACACACCTTGGGTGCTTTGTTTGGGGCCTGTGAGTCTTGGAGGCTCTGCTGCTTGATTTGCCAAAGCCACACCACTGCCAGCAGCCCAGGGGTCAGATCTGCACTGGAGGGACCGGGTGTGACCGCTGATGTGTGACCGAGGGTGCACCGGTCCCTTGGCTGTTGCGGTGCTCGGCGAGGTGGGGAAGGGGATGTGCAACACCAGCTGCCGCCTTCCTCTGCCAACAAGTCCCCTGGGCAGAGAGAACAAGCTGTGAGGGCCGGGGGAGGGATGGTGGCAGCAGTGTTCGTGGGGCTCAGGGTGCTTGGAGCCCATCTGGGGGTATCCATGGAGGCGTTTCAATAATCAACAGAGTGATAGAAGTTGAAGTAAGTGCGAGGTTATCCCTTGAGCGGAAAACTGTGTGAGAAATCAGATTATTGAGAATCACCCTCCCTGCTCCACCTAACAGAGGTTCTGTTACAGATGAAAGGCTCCACTGCCCTGGTATTTAAATCAAAGCACCATCTTCCTAAAGCCTGCCCCAACGCACTCATCCAACCAGCTCTTGGCATGTGAGGGCATTCATCTTGGCTGCAGTGGGCTTCCTCTCCTCCTCACCTTTGCAGCCAGTCTATAAATAATAATTTATCACTGACCTCTAATCTGTCGGCTATATCGAAAGCCACGGACTGGAGTGTTTTTACAGCAACCCGGGTGCGTTTCAGCAGTCAATCCTAATCTAGGAATTGATGCTAGTGTCAATATTTGCTGGGGTTTTGCTTTGATTTCTGTGGAGCAGCCAGTGGGTGGTGGCTGTGTCTGGCGCATCCTGCTCACGCCGGGATCTGGTACCTCGCTCCTCGCACAGCAGCAGCTGATGGTAGCGCTGCCGAGAGCAGCCAGCTCCCGATCCAAACCCATGGGGCTGTCTCCTGGAAACCCGGGCCGCATGCATAATAACCACTATTTATGTGCGCGAATTAAAAAAGAAGGAGAAAAAGGCTTAACCTTGGGGAGGGGAGAGCTCGGGGAAGGGAGAAAGGTTGCGGTGATTAAAGCGAGCTCTGTTCATTTGAGCAATATTAAATACGACGGGCATAATGACGACTGAGATCTGATAGCACAGAGAGAAGGCTGGAAATAAAGGGCTTGTATTTTTCCCTGATGTAACATAATGGTCACATTTTTCTTTCACAATGGTTTTTCTGAGATAAAGAACAAATTATACTGATTTGATTGCTACTTAGAAATACTTAAAATTGAAAAAGACAGCAGGTGGGCATGGTTAGGAAGGATGGTTATTTTAGCATAACAGATGCATGCAGAAAGCATCGCGGAGCCAATCTTTGAATCGTGATACCCAAAAAAATTCTGTCGGAATCTTTCTGTGGGAGCTGGGAGGTGAGGAGNCCACAGGAAGGGTTCGTGCACCAACCAATGGTGGGAAATAAATCCAGGTGCAGCCTCAGTGTTGGGAGTGTTTTGCAATCACAGGCTGTGGGCAGGGACTGTGGCCACTGGGGCAGGCAGGACAGTGGCCACCAGCGCAGGTGGGGTGGTGGTCACTGGGACAAGTGGAGCAGCATATGGCTCGTGTTGATTCACTGTATTTTTTGGACTCTGCCACTAACTTGGATTTGCTGTACTGGCATTTCTTTCAGTCTGTCAAGACGAATTCTCTGTTTCTTTATATTTCTTATTTTAAAATTTAAAAAAGATTCATACCTGGATGTACCTTTTCAGCAGTTTCCCAGCAAAACTCCCATCACTCATTTTGATAGTCCCCAGAATGGTGTGAGACAAGGAGCTAAGATAGAAGCAGAACTGCTAATACCAAAACTTCGGTTTTATAAAATCTCAAGAAAGTTTCATTTAGTGATAATACACATTTTATGTTTCTTTTCTAGTGGTGTTGTAAAAACACCTCAGATTCTCCTGGGATAGTAAATCAGATTCATATCTCCTGGTTGTAATGAACTCCTTGTCCAGGCTGCCTTCTGTAACCACTATTGCCATGGAAAGAAACCACCTGACCTTGCCATGAAGGAAGGACTCTGCAGCCTCGGTGCTGACCCCGTACAGGTGCCAGGGTGCTCCTCACCCCCCGGGCAGCCGGGGCACCTGGCGTTGGGTGCAGCCGATTGCACCGCAGAGGAACCTTCCTCTTCAGGGGGGTTTCCCTCAAAGCAAGACCTGGCTGTGAATGTCTCATGTTAGGATTTCTCACTGATTGTAGCTATCATTTTAAGGTGAAATGGACCATTTGTTGATCCAGCTTGACCTGCTTGTTTGGCTGCAGCAGGACAGTGTTTGGTAAACTCAGCTTTGTTTAGAAAACAAACCTTATACCCTGGGATTCCTGAGCTGCTGCTGCAAGGTTCACGGGCTGATGAGCCCTGCTGATCGTTCTTGTTCCCGGTGTGCATGCAGAGGCTGTCCCGCTCCTGGATGTGGTGTGGGGGCTCTGGGAGAGGCTCTGGGTGCAGCCAGCTCTGGCCAGGGCAGCAACCTCCTGGTGCGAGCGGGAGCAACCGGGCTCTCTGTGCAGTGCTCCTTCCTCTTCCCTTTTTTCTTCTTCTTCCCCTAATCCTGCCTGTCCTGTTGCATCCACCGGGGCCTCCGATGAAAGTATGGATTTGTCTGGCTTTGGTGTTTAATCCCAGATCTGTCAAGCTGTGTTAACTTTGATGGTGCCTGAAAGGTCTGGCGTTAAGCAAATATGTGGTGACCAGAGCCTTTGATGGGAATCGGACGGAAGCCTAATCCTAAAGTAATGGCTTTTCCCATCAGCCAGGAGAGCAGGAGGGGGAGAGCATCGAGCACGGAGAGAGCATTCAGCGAGGGAGCGGAGCACCCTGTGCTGCTGCAGGACAGCCCTGCTGGGCGAGGGGGGCAGCAGCTGGAACCAGTGGCAGCCTGGGGCTCCTTCCTTGACTCCTGTTGTCATCCTGGGGGTTTCCATCTCTGCCGGTGTCTGCCCAGAGCAGGTTTGCAGGCTGTGGTTTGTATTCCGGTTGCAGTCCAGGCCAGGGAGCTCCAGTATTCCAGCTGCTTTTTTCTACTCCTTTGAAAGGAGGAAAAAAAAAGTCTGGCCCAATAACATGCCCACCTCCTTGAATTGCATCATCCCCACTGAGATCTGGGGGTCCTGCCTGGGCCAAGTGACCCCAGAGCTGTCTTAGCATCCTGGGAGTGAGGAAGGCATGGGGACGTGGGCAGGTGAGGCTCCTTTCTCAGAGGAGTGATGCTTAATCCTTCTTTTTAGTCTCCTTCCTTCTGGCTGTAGGCCACCGGGCTGAGGTGGTACTTTTAATTAAGTGAATATTACTGGGCACGTAATTGAAATTCAACATTAAGTATTAAACTCAAAAGCAATGAGCCTTGAAGGAAACTGCAGCGCTCCCCTAAGCTCCTACTTTGATTTTGCCACCTGCGTGAGGAGGAGTCGCTCACCCCAGGCAAAGCCCAGCCCAGGGCTTTGTCTCCCATTCCGCTGTGCCAGGGCTTATTGGTGCTTTTTTTCTTTTTCTCCCCAAAACAGCAAGAGTTGTTGGGGTGCACCTGTTCCCTTCTTTCCCAGCCATCACCACATGGGTATGGACAAGTGCCGTCAGTGCCGGTCGGTGGGATGCAGTGCTTTCTGGCAAGAGCAGGGAGTGGGATGGGAGGGGTGGGGGCCAGAGCCTCACCTTACTCCCCAGCCCCTGGGAAAATGCTCAAACGAGGGCAGGAATGCAGATGTATCCTCTGCCCTCCACGGGTACACCAGGCTCTCTTTGTAAATTAAAGTAATTCATTGTGCACCTCCAGACAAATATGTGCTTGTGCATTGTTATTAATATGGTCTCTGCTTTTAATTTGCTTTTTTCTGCAGCTAATTACCTGTCAGATAAAGAGTTATCTACTGTTTCATGTGCATTAGTAGCGAGCAGAAGGGAGGGGAGGTGGCAGTGGTTTTCAGCCTGATCTGAACAGAGTTGGGTACAAGGGGGAGTCAGACAAGGAAGGGGGAAAGTTGCTGGGCTGGAATCCTGGAGCTGGGATGGTCCAGCCAGCTCCAAGCAAACACCAGGATCTCAGCCAAACCCAGGCACTGCCCCAAAGCTGTCCACCATGGAAACACCACCAGTGCTCAGGTACATGGGGTGGTAGATACACGGCCCTGGCTCAAGGAGCAGCGGCTGCAGGGAGCCCAGCTGCTCTGATAACAGCAGCTGGACTCGGGGGCTTTAGCAAGGACTGGCATTATCTGTACTAGCAGGGGATGTATCTCACCCACCATCAGTAATTCCTTGATTCAGGATAAAATTACTACTCTCCCAGACGTTTCGGTGTAGGGAGCGTTGCAGGAAGAAGGTGATGAGCATGGGTGGGTGATAGATGTGGCAGGGCTGGGTCCAGTACCGCTGGACCTATTTTTTGGGCTCATCTTGGTGATGAATGGGACTCGTGCAGCACTCATGTTTAATGCTCTCGCCATCCCTCATGTGGATAAAACCCTGTGTAGGGAACAACAGAGCTGATACCAACGCTTTGCATGGACCTGGCCGGGACTTGTCCAAGCAGCCAGGAATGCCAATGTGGCTGGGAGCCGGTGTCTCCCAAAAGCCTGGTTTGGGGTGGGGACTGGGCACAGGACAGGTGAGCAGAGGTGTCCTGGGCACCTTTGGTGCTCTCCAAGGAGGTGGAGAAGGTTTGCGTTTGGGTTTGCTGCAAGAAGTGGGACACAGAGCGGAAGTCATCGGCTGCTCATTGCCAGCGTCTTCGTAAGGGCAAGGTGTTGAGCTCTGCTATTTTTCACAAGTTTTCTGGATTCTCTTACTAAACCCGCTGGCAGAGGTTGGAAGGTGTCCTTGATGTTTGTTTTCTCTGTAGTGTTTTGGTTTACGCAGGGCTGATGAATGAATGAGTAGCTGTTGCAAGATACAAGTGGGCGCGTGCGAGATGATTATAAGCACATTAGTGGGGTGAATTATGTATACGGTTCTAAGAAATTATTGATCTGCTGGGTTCTAATCATGCAATTACTCATCAGATCATCTATTTCTCATGTGTTAACCCTTTGCAACCTGCTACAAGGGGATCTCTTGTGTAAATTGCCACAAGTGGAAGGGAACAGTAGTTATGGGCGGTGTCCTGGCTCTCTGGAGTCTGGGGATAACCACGGTGGGAATCTGTGAGTCCTGCAGGCACACAAGCACTGGCTGGTGAATAATTAGCATCTGTAGGTTAACAAATCCTCCTGATGTGTGAAATTGCTGGACCTGAACGCTGCCAGGTCAGCGGGATGGTTCAGTTCCGAGCTCTCTCCGAGTTTGTCGATGGTAACAGCTCCAGAGGCAGCCTCCAGGGACTCCGTGAGCTTTGTGTTGCTTTCAGCAGAATAATGCAATTCCTCATATTTTATTAACCATAATAACCACCAGTCTCTAGCTGTTAATATATCCCCATCCAGATTTTTTTTCCCGGACTTTCCAATTATTTCAGCTCCTTGTATGACACCGACAGAAAATACATTTTGGCATCATTTGTCGGGGCACCGCGAGCACCACCGGGCCCGGTGAGGGTCAGGCAGCTGGTGCTCCTCGTGCCCATCGCCCCGTGCTGTGCCACCAACTCCCCTGAGCTGCCTGCGCTCCGGCACAAGGCTCCCGGCCCTGGTGCAGCCCTTGCACCCACCTTGGGTCCCATTAAAAATTACAGAAACAATTGGAGAGATTTACTCTCCATAAAAAATGTGTGACTGTTATGCCAAGTTGTTGCGTTTCTCTGTCTTTTGCTTTAATGGGTGATAAAACTGATTGACTCTCTGGCTTTAGACGGCTCCACAGAATACTAGTTGGGGTGGGATTGATTTTCTTCCCCCCCACACTTTTTTTTATGCAGCAGGCACCTGACGACTCGAAGTTAGGAACTTGGAGTTAAATTATGAACCTTTTACTTTGGCATTACGAGGAGTATCTGAAACCTGATTTGCTACATCAAACCACATTAGTTGTGTTATGTTATTTTCTAAAAACACATTTCGGAGAAATAACTCCAATCTGTGTTGCATTTTATAGAGCAAAATAATTGAATGGCGGCTGTTTGTAATTTTAGCAATCTCTTAACCTTAATCATATTTAATGGCTTTTCTCTTCAGGCTAACAGGAGGGAAAAAAACATATTTCAGCTCCATTATATACCAGCCCTACAGTAATGCACTCCGGGCTCTGGCAGGCACTGTAAATTCCTGCTTTCTGAATTGTTGGTTCAGGACAATCATTCAGCAGGGAATTACTTTCTCATCTAGGAAATAAATGAGATGTTAAACTAGTTTTCTGCTTCCTGCAGTAGGAACATGGTGGCGTGCGGTCCCTGGCCGGTCAGCAGGGAGCGAGGAGGGGCAGCCGGGGCGAGGTGATGGGCCAGAGAAATACATCACGTAAAACCTGGGCATCAGGTGGTGCGTGCATCTGGACTGTGTGGAGCCCTTGTGAGCCTCTTTGAAGAGCAAGGTCCTGAGCGGGTTTGCCAGGAGACTCTCCTGTGGCTGCCAGGGGTCCATCAGGGGACCATCCCCATGAGGGGATGGGTGTTTGGAGCACAAACCAGCCAACATCCTGCTTCCCTGGCAGCCACTGCCAACTGGGTGGGTGCCTGTAAAATATCCAGCTGTCATTTTGGAGCCTGGATAAGGATGGAAAAGGAATTAACTTAATAGTTCTATATGTGGGCCAGATCCCCCCACCCTTGGCTTGCACCATCTATCACCCAGTTCTGCTGAGAATTCCCGTGCCGCCAGGAGGAATAAACAGCTGTTAGATCGCAGCACAAGGAGGGTGGTTGATTTTTCCCCACTGGAGCTCTGTTCCTCCGAAACACTCTCCCATTGTACTCATGAAAAATACTTCGGTGTCGTTACAGCTACAGCGCTGGCAGCAAAGGAGAGGCAGGGTGCTGGTGACCTCGGGGCGTGTGGGAGAGGTCACCTTCCCTCAGCCTGGTACAGAAGGAAATCCCTCTTTCCCCCCCCTAGGACATGCTGGAACTCCGTGAGTGACAGGACAAAGCCCTGGCAATGCACAGTTTTGAGCGAGATGGCAAACATGCAGAGCAGAGGCGATTCCCCTGGCTGCCTGACTGCTCTCTGCTGGAATATGAATGCTGTTTTAGCAGAGTCCTTTAGATTTGATTGCTACAGATGGATTTGTTTTTTAAATGAAGGAGGGATGAGGAGCGGCCGACCCAGACACGGCCACCTGTGCTTTGGCTGAGGCTGCTCTCCTCTCCTGCCCCTCCTCAGCCTCTTCAGTGCACCGGGCACAGGAGGTTCAGTCCGACACGTCCCCGAGCGACTTGGGTAAGGGCTGCTGAGAACTGAGGGGGGCAAAACGCTCACAGCTTCCAGGGCCTCTTCACCTCCCACAGCACAGAGTGTGAGGGAGCCTGAGCTCAGCTCTGCTGCAGGGGACAAGAGGAGCACAATGCTTCTTGGCAGAGGAACCCACACCCCTTCATGCTCTCCAGCACCTGAGGCTTTGCTGGAGGAAAACAATAATTGCCTTTTTAGTCATTTCAATAGCATCATGAAGCATTAAAATTGGGTTTGGTTGGTCACAGGGGAGTGTCATCCATCAGTAACTCGGTGCACAAGAGCGCATCCGAGAGTTTTTCCCACTGCAGGCAGAAGGCATTATTAAAGAAACTAATCATTAAAAACAATAGTGCCAACAGCCTAGTTGTCTGGTGAGTCTAATGGCTTTATTTCCCCCTTCTCCAGCATAATGAGAGCAGTCTGGGCTGCTTGAATCTGCCTTGCCGAGAGCCTAATTGTTTCTAAATGTCTGCTAACCTCTTCACATAGAGTCCGTAAATCTGGTTTGGGGTAAGGGAGAGCCAGGCTGCCGAGCTCCCTCGTAGCTCCACACATTTGTGCGGTAATTAAAAACACACTTAGAAAGATGTAATCCTTCAGTCTGTAACCATGCAGACACTGGCTGTGCCGGCACGGGCTCCAGGTGCTGGGTTTCTGCTGAGAGCAATGCCAATGGTCCCCAGCAGCAGGGACCACCAGCGGGGTCTCGGCACAGTCCACGGTCCCAAGCGAGCTCCAAGATGCTGCATTCCTGGCCATGATGTATCTGCCCTGGCTTTGGAGATCCCATGGAGGTTTGGTGCTGGCACTGTGTGTTCCTCCCGAGCCGTTCCATCAGTTATGATGCAGAGAAGGCAGTTTTATTTAATGATGCCCTATGGCACAACCTCAAGGCTCCTCCGGCTCCACCGCTGTTCCCAGAAAGGCTCTTTCCTGGAAGGTAAGTTCTTTGAATCTAAACAGCACAGTAAACCTGAAGAGGGCGAGATGAAGGGTGAATATGTTCAGATTTGGAACAGTGGAATGACATAAAGTGAAACAGCAGAGGTGAAGAGCGAGGGGGAGGTTCGGCGACAGCCTGACTATCTCCAGGTAACGCCGAAGTGTTTCTGTGCGCTCCGGCACCGAGGACATCGTCCCCATTAACTTCAAGTGATTTAAATGCTTCGGTCTCTAATGAGAGCTGGCTGGAAAGCGAGGGTGCTTTCACAGAAACGACGGGGTTTCTATAGAGAACCAGGAGCATTTTGATGTGGAAATACCACTGTGGTTCCTCCTGGGAGCTGTTTTGCTCCTGGTCGTGGTGCTGATGTTCTCTGTGGGACCATGAGAAGGGGTGCTCAGGAGAGGCCTCACTCCTCATGCGGTGCCCGAGGTGTTTCGGGTTATTTGCACGTTTCTAAGAGCGTTGTTTTCTCAGGAGATGGCTTATGGGGTGCCAGTGTCCAAATGTGGGGCTGGGCTCACCCCAGCACACCGCAGGGAGATGAGCAGCAGGAGCCAGCTCTGCTGGTGACTTTGTACAGGAGAATGGTCACCTGGTGCTCTCTGGCCTAACGTTTGATTGGGGTGGAGACCCCCTGGCCAGGTGCTGCCACTGCTGCTTTCCAGCCTTGCTCCCTTCCAGGCCAGGACAATACCCCACTCTGGCTACAGGAATGGGTATTTGGGGAGATCTGAGCTATTTTGGTGGGTAGCAATGGTACTGATGTGGAGAGAGTAGCCGGTTGTCTGGGCTGCTCCCATAACACTCTGCATCCCTTTAAAAACCAGAGACGCATCCCTTAATTAAATGTAGCCTGTGTTTTCCCCTGTTAATGAAACAATGGCTGAAATGTGCTGTGACCTTGACCCTGGAGCTGCGTTTAACCTCCAGCAGCACAAAAACATCACATTTTTTTCAATCTACTTCCTGAGTTTTCTCTTTCTCCGAAGGCAAAACATGAACCGTGTCTGCTCGGAGGCCGCTGTGATTCAGTTGCTCCTCTGCCTGAACTGCCAGATGAAGCTAATGCCCAGGGACCGGTGGCAGGCACGACTTGCAGCCGGTTTGCTTTGCAGCAGCCCATCCCACATTAACCTGCAAGATGGTGTGTTTTAAGTGAGCCTTGTTCGTCACCGCACAAAAGTCAAATTAACATAATTTCTGGAAAAGAACAATGAGGATAAAAACTGTTAGTCATTGTTGATTGAGCAGGTAGGTTTCAGTGGCATGAGCTGCTGAATATTCATACTATATTGTTTTTGACATTAAGAACTCAATTATCAGTTGACTAATCAGTCTTTTACAGTACGTTATTTTTGTGATGGAAAACGAGGCACTGGTAAGCCTCAAGGGGAAGAGTGTTCAGATAGATTTCTGATTTTGTTTGCTTCTTTAAGGCAGGATTTTTCTTTATGAAATGGATTAATTTAGGACTTCTATCAGCAGGTGCCTGCGAGCCCTCTAGCAGGGCGGGTAGCTTTCATCCAGGCTTTCCAGCACAGCTCCCAGTGGAAGCCTGGAGGCTGGAGCAGCAGGCAGGTGTTTATGGGCATTCAGAGATGCTCAGAGGGGACAGGGACAGCCCCACAGTCCCTTCTGGAGCGTCCCAGCCCCTGGGCTGGGTGCAGCACCCTGCACCGTGGGGCTCCAGCATGCTGCGCAGCCTCCGGGTTGTACTGCAGGACTAAGTGACAGTGATAGTGGTTAAGACTGGGGAAACGGTGGCTAATGAGCTCCCTGCTGCTTTCTGCTCAAGGAAGAGTCCCAGTGCTCCGATGGGAACAGTTACTCGCTTTTCCTCTCTTTTTCCTGTCAAGGACAGGATTGTATCACCCACATCACGTGTGGCATAGTGTCTGTTCAGTGTTCGTAGTTTGTACCCCTCTAGTAGCAGGAGAGGAAAGGAAGGCAGGGCTCAGGTAGATCATGGAGCTCCAAGAAAGCGTGGAATAGGTTGGGAACCTCAGGAGTAGCTGTTTCCACACATCTTGCAAAGCACGGAAAGAATGGGATCTGCCTAAGCGTCACTAAGGACCCCCAAACCTTGTCCTTTCCTTTCTCTGTTTCTGGAATATGTTTTGGAAAACTTGTCATAATCTTTGTGTAATTTCCCTCTTCCATTGAACAGCTCGGGGACCAGCCTTCCCCTTCATATAGTTTTGGCGTATTTACTCATGGCTGTGGCTGTCCCAGCAGCATCCATGTGAAACTCTCCAGCTGGAAATGTACAGGCAGGGATCAGGATGTTTGTCTGTGGCGGAGCAGCCTCTTCTGGCTTTTAGTTAGATTGGGGTCTAAAACTGTAACTACAACAAGGCAGCAAGCGTGGGGTTTTAGAGCAAAAGCGGAGGTGTCGTTACTCAGTGTTTGTTGTCCTGGAGCGAGTCCTGAGCCTCTCCAGGACATGGGACTTGGCCACCCCCTGCACCCACCCAGCCATGAGTGCTCTGCGGGTGCACTCCCTGGGCTGTTCCTCCGCCTTGGCTTCGGGATACAAAGGGAGGGGTAGGAGGACTCGGACAATTCCCCGCAGGGTTATTTTAATCTATGAAAGAAAGCAAGCACATTATTTCACCTTCTTGGAATGTGACAGTTATTAATAACCCCATTAAGAGCAGTACTGTTGGGCTCTATCCAAGCAGGCGATGCCCGGATGATTGCTGGGAAGCAGGAAGGCTCCTCCGACTTGCCAAGCTAACAAGATGTTGTGTTGCTGAACATTGTTTTTCTCATTCTGTTTTTTTAATGAGGGGCGGCGGAGATCAGATCAATGAGAGCGCAGCCCCCTCCGTCACCCCGAGGAGAGGGGAGGGGACAGCAGCTACAGCATTTCTGGCTGTTTTTTTAAATCAGCCTTTGCAATCTTGTTTATTGTGCTCTTTTAGGAGTATTTTGGTTTCTCCTTCTTTTTGTCTTTCCAATGAAGCTGAGCCTTCTGCTGAGCAGCCCAGTGTACGGAGAGGCTTGAGGGAGGCAGTGAGCAGGGGCATTGGGTGGGTTCTGTGGTCCCCTCTGGTTGGCTTTGATGGGTGCTCTGGGCACCGCGGCGGTGAGCTTCAGTTTGCTGCGTCAGCATCGCCGGTGGCACTGCCACAGCCGTGATCACCCTGTGTTGGTGGGGTTGCTGAAGGCTGCAGACACGCTGGGCTGCTTGGCTGGGTGGGGAATAGCAGTGATCATGGTGCTATGTAAAGCCAGTGTTGTTTCTACATCCATGTATGTGAGCAACCGTTCCTTGTGCTCACATGAGGATAATGATGTCTACTTTCACAGAACTTGAATAATTCATCAGCATAAACACTTTGTGCCCAGCATGCGATGGCCCTCTCTGCAAAATGGAAAATAACCCAGAAAGATGTTAACGAATAATGGGATTTCTCGGGCTGCTGGACAAATTTAGGAAGTCTTTCCTAAAGGGGGAGCTGGGGGGCAGAGCCGCACGCCACGCTGGACCACGAGGTTTGTCTTTAACTTCTCCTCTGCCAGATAACTTTCCAAAACATGCCTGCCTTTTATTTTGAACAAGCAATGCATTGCTTAAGCCCAACTGCCTTTTCTCTTTCCAGAGCAGAAAATAGGCACCTTTTCCCCTGCAAATGCATTTATTGTGCAGTAAGGAATCCGAACACCATTTAATCCTGAAGATTAAAACCTCATGTTGATGGGGGCTTCTGATGTGGAGCACTTACTGGCTTTGCACTTATTTTCTCTCTTTGGTGATGGATACAGCTGTCTGTTTTTCTTGTCACCAGCCAGACCCCTTCATACTGATCCCAGGGCTATTACTCCATCACGTCGCTCTGCAGAAAGAAGGTATTAAGCAAAATAGCGCTCACAGGAGCAGGAATTGCTATTGTTAGCAAAACAATACCTGCAAAATAATTTCCTCCTGCCCAAAGCCTCATTTCTCCCAGCAGCCATGTGGGGAGGACAATTTATTAACCACAGGTTGTGCTGGCTGCTGCTTCTGGCCCCAGGGTGGTGCCACCTTCTTCAGGCTGATGGCTTAGCTGATATATATGGGCAAGGGGCTCTGATACAGGGCATTTTTTTCTCAGTATTGGCACTTTAGAGGTAAATTTGCCACTGCCCAGGAGACTTTGTCTGAATGGAGTCACCAAGTACCAGTTTGCATCTGGTAGCAACCCAAAGTGTTCCTGTGTACCGAAATTAGGCAAGAAAAAGGAAGACGGCTGGGGGGCTCTGTGTGTGTGAAGTGTGGGTGTGTTGGGGAATGTTTTCCTGACTGCAGGAGCAAAGGATGCCCGTGCCTTGCAGCAAACACACCCAGGTTCCGGGGCAGCAGAGCGCCAGGCCTGCAGATTCACCACTCCTTTCTTCAACAGCAATTAGCTGCCCGAGCTAATGAGGGGTTTCATGAGCAACCCTGCACAATATAGTGCTTAGGGATTCTTGGCTAGGAATGTGTGTTGTGAACCCCACAGCTACTGTGTCATTACAGTGAGAGCAGAGGCTCTGTGCCCAGCAGATTCCTTCCCAGCAGATGGGTCAGTACCACAGTGGGCTGCAGAGATTCCCACAGGGAGCTGGAGCTGGAGCCGGAGCGTTCGCCTGCCCGTCGGATCTGCGTGTGATGGCTTTGGTGATTTGGTTACAGGCATCTCCAGGGAGTCCCTGGAGGAAGCAACGATCTGGCTCTGCAGAGGCAGTCGGAGCTATTGGAATACGATGGCCACATTAGGAGCCACGGAGAGACCCTTTGACTCCATCAACAGGAAGGGGGAGGATGTCAATTCTATCTCTTTGAATTAATGAACCGTGGTCTGAAACTTGCGGCCTGGATAAAAACAGTATCGATGTCACCCACTTGCTGCTCCTGGAGGATTTCTGTTACCCCAGCACATTCTCAGCAGCCAGCGAGCATCCAGAGCAGCATCCCCTCCTTGGCGTGCTGCAGACCACAAGCAAAACAGCAAAACCTTGGGAAGCTGGGAAGGTTTGTGCACAGTTCTCTGATTCTTGTGGCCTCTTTGGTCAGCTGTCTGATGTCCCCCTCTCCTCCTGTCCATCTGCAAAGCTTTCCTGACCGTGGCCAGTGGCCCCATGGGGATGCCACCACCATCAGCCGTGAGTTCACAGCAGCCTTCGGTGCCTTGTGTTGTTTCTCATGGTTCAAAGCCCTGCCTCCTTCTGCCAAGCTTTCTTCAAGCATCCACTCCTCTGCCTGGCTGAAGGGGTTTGTCTGTTTGCCTTTGCATTGTTTCTGCCACTTGCTGCGAGCCTGGAGCAAGGGCCCTCCCTTGGGACACAGCTTTGATTGCTGCTTTGCTGGCCGTGGCATCAAAGAGAATAGCAGAGAAATTGTGGCTGGAGACAATTAAGGGTAGCGTGCCTCTGGGATTTGTACCAGATCCAGGGCTGTGCCATACAGTCATGAACGGTCTAGAAAAGCAATAAGCTGTGAAAGAACAGAATTTGCAGATGACACACGGCTGCTTAGGAAAGGCAAGTGTAAAGGAGATAGGGAAATTTTAAGGACATCTCCCAAAGCCTGGTGAATGAGCACCTGGCTTGGAGATGACCTCCGGTTTGCTGGATGCAAAGTGACAAAGATGGGTTGCCATTATCTGAGCTGTTTGCAGGCGTTCCTGTGCTCTGGGGTAACCCTGCCAGCTCAGGAAGCACAGACACTTCTGTTAAAGAGACAACTCCCATCTGAAAGGTGATGAGGGCACCCTCTGAAGCATATGGTGGGGGCAAAAAACCAACCCTGGGCATATGAGGCACTACTGCAGGCTGGAATCTGTCTGGTGTAGAGAAATGGGAAGAGAAAGCTGGAAAGGAGAGGGGTAAACCCGAGAATTGCAACAGGTGAGCGAAGTCTCTGCCCGCCTTGAGCCCCGGTTCCCTCGATGGTCCCAGCCTGTGCCATTGCCCCTGCTCCCTCCCAAACCAGTGCCCCCAGTGAAACCCTGGCCTGGTGTTTCTGTGGTGTGCCACGTTACCAGCTGGCAGGATTCACGGCACTGCAGCTCTCCTGGTAACTAATAATTCCCAAGCAACGCTCAGCATTGCAATTTATTCCAGTTGTAAAACACCGGGAAGGTAAATCACAGAGAGGATAATCATTTCTTTTCTTTCTTATAAATCAAGCCATGTCTAAAAACTTGTCCTCTGCCTTCCAGGAGGGACTGGTTCGGGCAGCGGGTGGGAAAGCCATTGCTCCATGGCACAGCCCAGGGTGCGGTGCTCCAGGTCTGGCCCCTTCCTGAGGCGTTGGCAAAGCCAGGGAGGCAGTGCCTGGCCATCTCCTCCTAGCAGGAAGTGTCCCTCAGCATTCGCAGCTCCCTCCCAGGACCTGTCCTGAGCCCAGCACGGTGAGAGGAGGTCAGGAAGGTTCAACCCAGACAAGCAGGGCTCCTCACAAGCCGGGCAGCTCAACCCTGCAGATGAACTCCTCGGGTGGGAGAGAGGAAGGAATGGTAATTCTCCAAGCCCAGCATTGCTCTATTTTTTCCCTTTAACAACTGAACTGATTAGAGTGAAACTTTGACTTGATTAGTGATGATTGTCTCGGTGTTGCAGTTGCTCGCAGCCCTTTCATTTTCTTCGTTTGTTTTGCAAAAAACATTGGCAGGCATTTCATCCCCTGATTTAGTGCTCAGGCTCTGCTTCAGATTCATGTCTCTCTCCCTTCTTCCCCCCCCCTTGTGCTTAAAGGAATCAAATTGTTATATTTTTGTTGACATGTGCAAAGTGGGGACTTTGCAGGGTGGCTGCACACCTCGGTTCATGTCACCAGAGGGAAAACGGGGGTGCTCCATCAGCTGGGAATGGGGACAAAGCTGCAGCTAGCCCTAAGTACAGAATAACATGCAAGAGCAGCTCCGTGTTTCTTTCTCCTGGGTGCCAGCTCAGTGTGTCCTTTACTCCTCGAGCTCCAACACATCAGAGGCTTATTCAGCATCATTCCTGTTGACTATTGGCATTACAGCAATTTGTGGAAATCCTGGACGAGCTCAGAGCTGTGCCTGTTCCATGCTTTATTGCCTTCTTTCCTCCCCCCAAGGCTCCAGCCCAGGTCAGGTCTCATGGCCATCACTTTGTAGGCAGAAAACACCAGAGAGCCCTGACCCAAGGCTGGGACAAGGTGATAGCAGGCAGTGAGGTGAGGGTGGCCCAAAATGCTAAATACCAGTGTGCCAGGAGGATGTGCCGATGGTCATTGCAGCTGCTGCTGCTCTTCCTCTGTCCCCAGCAGCGCTGGCTCTGGCACTAAATCACCCTCCCACCTTTCTCCCACCTTGCAAACACTGGGCAAAATATTTATAGCAGGGACCAGCTCAATGCCAGCTCCTCCTGGGAATGCGGCTCACGTGCCACATTGTTCAATAACAATGACTTATTAAATAATAACTGACATTTACCTAGCTGCTGCTTGTCCTCGGAGCTCCCAAGACTTGGCAAACTTTAATTAATAGTTGTTTTAATAGTTAAATAACCTTTATAACTGCATTTCATTTATTCCAGGCCTGTCAGAAATAAAGTCATAATGATCTGAGTCAAGCGATAAAACACAACATCTGGTTTAATGTTTGCGGGTTATTTAATGAACTGAGGCACCTGGCAGAAGAGCGAGCTATTTATTTCTTTCTCTTCTTGTAAGAATGTACATTTCCCAGGGAAATACTGCTTGGGTGCTCCTGCTTCGCCTCCTGCTTTTGGTGCTCTCGGTGTTGCTGAGCCTCGGGGACCCCATGTGCTCGTCCCCCGTGGGAGCAGGGTGCTGGGGAGCCCCGCTGTGTCAGGCACAGGGGTGGAGGTGCCGTGGATTTCTCTCTGGGTGCAATCTTTGCCATCTGGGTTTGTGTTGCTCCCAGGGTGAGTCATTCCCACACAGCGCACGCGCTTCTCCGACTGCAGAGTTCCTGCGTCTGCAGAATTCCCGGTACAGCCGACGATGCCTCAGTGCATCTTTCACCTGAGCAGGGGCCCAGGCAAGTGGTGCCACCTCCAGACATCACTGAGGTTCATGAGGTGGCTGAGCAGCCCTTTGCCCCTCCACTGGGCTTGGGGCAAGCCCTGTCCCCGTTCCCAGCTTGCCCCAGTGTGTTCTAGCCCAGCGTTACCTGCTCCCAGCCTGGGTCTCATCGCCTCTCTCGGCAGCTAGGAGCATCCTGGCTCACGTTGCCTAACGCGGCTCCCACTCCGTGGCTCCCAGAGCACCGCCTGCACAATAACACGAGCTTCCTCGGGCACGTTTTGGGTACATGTGCTCCCCCCACAATGTTACCTATTAATTGCACAGAGAAAATATTCCAGAAATTTACTTGTGCCCTTGAGCCATATTCGTGTTTATTTCTGTAACTCTTTGATACAATATTTGTCTTTGCCTGAGATAGTTTGCCAAAAGGAGAGGGAGAAGGAGGAGAAGCATATGAGGGATTTGGATTGCCTCACATCTGCCTTTCTTTAAGCAGCCCATATGGGAAAACATATTCTTCTGCACAGAATTTGTTAAAGGTTTCGTAAAACACATTTAACGCAGAACCTAGCAATATTTATATTTCGAACGGGTCCAAACAGATCCATTTGGAGAGCTTTTGGAAGACGTAGGGTGGCAGAGCACATTGCGAATGTAATAGTCTCATTAGCCAGCTCAGCTTGTGGGATCTGCTCGCGCGGAGGTTTGCTGGGAGGAGAGGAAGCTCTCCAGCCTGCTCGGTAGAACAATCCCAATGGATGCAAGGATAGGAGCAGATTCCATCCATGAGGCTCGGAGAAGGCAACATTATCCATGGTCCCCTTGAAGACAGCTGAGTAAATGGGAATGGCTCTCAGTGGACTCATCACCCATCTTCTCCGTGTTGATGTAGATGATGGGAGGCAGCCCTGAGCCACTCATTCCTGCTTCAGTGGCGTGACTCACGCAGACAGTCCCACCAGTGTCCTTGCAGTGACCCAGGGAAGTCGCGGTTCATGGGCTGCCCCCAGCAGATCCATCCCATGTTCTCTGTTCCAGAGGCAGCCCCGGCACCTGAGCCAGCCCTCAGAGCCCCCACAGCCCTGCCTGCAGGTAATTTCATTTCCTCTTGGCAATCTTCCGCTATATACTTAAGTAAACAAAGATCAAGCTGCTCACAACCTTAATTAGGCTGCACATACATAATAGATTGCTGGATTAGGCAGGAGGATACGTGGGAGAGTAACAATAACACCACCAAGCCTGGCTGCGGGTGCTTTCCCTGCAGTGTCCCCTGGCTGAGCTGCCTCTGCTTGGCCCCCTCTGATCCCCTGCACCTCCCTTGCTGAACAGAGGGGACAGTGAAGTGTTGGAGAGCAAGGGGAGCCCGGATTCATGGGGACATGGTGGTGGGCAGTCCTGTGGCTGTGCTGGGAAGAGAGACGGTGCAAGCACTGGTCCCTTGGGATCTGCAATGTCTGCTGCTCTAGTGTTCAGCCGTGGTGATGTCTATGGCAGGTCTGGCAGAAGGCAGGCACCTGAGGACCCCTTTGGATCTCCTGCAAACACCTCGTTTGCTCCCACCGGACCCTACAGGGCCCCATCACACGGTGTCCTGGGCAGCCCAGCAGCCCCAGCAGATGCAGTCTATGCCACGGGCCTCGGTTTGCCGAGATGACAATGATTTGGAGACATTGACTCCTTTGAGCAGAGCATTGGCCATTGGAGAGGACACAGGACAGGAGCCTGGGGTCCCCGTGGCACCGGCAGCCAGCAGGAACGCTGTGTCCCCAGGCACGTTACTCATCAGCACCTTCTGTCCTTAAATGATGGAGCGCTTCAGCCCTGTCAGAAATAACTCCCCGGCTGCGGGAGTTCATCCTGGATCAGCAGCCCGTGTGGTCTCAATCTATCAATGCGTGTCCTGTCCTAATGATGTGAGAGCTGTGAAAAGTTGAGCTATTTACACAAGGTCACTTTATTAGTAGGGAAATCGCTCTTATGATGAACGAGCACTCCGCAGCCTGTCACGGGCGCTCGCCCATCCCGCTGCCACCGCGCTCTGCAGCCTGAGCAGAAAAATGCACCTGCGGTCAGAAAACCCGGCAGAAAAACGGCGTTTCTCTGCTTTCTCCTTGGCACAGTACTCGAGGGAGGGAGGGGAACATCGCGGCTCTGTGCTGCACAGAGGTGGCTGCTCCTCTGCGCTGCCTCCTCTCCCGCTGGCGGGCGGACGCTGACCGGGATACATGACCACAAGGCAGAAGATAATACCAGAAGATCTTTTTTCAGCCAATGTGCTGACACAGCACCATCACTGCTGCTTCACCGGGAGTGATGTATGAATTATCTCAACCTAAAGCCTGAAATATACGTTATAGGCCATATCTTTCTGTGTTTTATTTGGGTTGTAAAGTGATACCTTATGATTTCTCCCTCCTGGGCATCTTTTAATGAATCTAGGTTTGAAAGTGAAATATTTATTATATTTCAGGAGCTTAGCCGTGGAAGTAGAGGAGGAGAGATATGCAAATTTGCAAGAAAGCATTAAAAGAAAGGTCTCCTCTTTATTAAGAAAAAAATGTGAAAGTATGGATAGCCCTAACTGAACTCTGAGTTTCAAAACCACATTGGAGAGCAGGGTCTGCAGCTGCAGTTATATCAAGATGAGCCCTGGCTGCATTAGAATGAATGCCATTTGTTTAAAAATAGAAATATTCTTCCATCTTCCAGCAGCAAAAACAAAGCAAGCTATTAAAGGATTATGATTCTGTGACTTCAGACCTATTGTGGTCTTAATATTTCATGGTGCATTGACACAGAGTATATAATATGCTGAACAGCACTGTTGGCTTCAGCTGTTGCAAACAGTATGGTGCAGAAATAATTGAAGTAAAAAGAAATTACAGCTATTCAGGGAGGTGGCAACTCGGCTTTGTAGATGGGAGGTCGCAGGTGCCGAGTCAAACGTGCACTTTAAAAACGTAATAATAAGTAAAATCACTGCTTTTGATGCTGGGAAGGTTTTTGGTGGACTCTCCCTTTGCTGGCACTGCTACACCCATGGAGGGTGGTTGGGTTTCCATAGAGGCAAAGAGGATGGAAATGGAGACCTGTTTTGTACAGGGAGCTGCACTGGGCACGGGCAAGCTGGTGGGAGCCTTGCATTGTGCTTTAATTCCCAGATGCATCATCCCGTTACCTTGGGGAGAGCATCCTGGCTCAGGTGGAGACTGGGTCTGAGCCGCTCTGACGCTCGCTGCCTTCTCTTGTTCTTTCCTCATTTCATGTTCAGCATGAAATAAGAGAGGAAGAAGAAGTGTTGCAGCAGCATGGAAATGTTTCGGTGCTGCTGGATTGCGACGTGGTGATATTTCATTCCAAAACAGATTTTTCAGTTGAAATTTGTTAAATGGCGGGTGTCAGCTGGGAAATGCAATGTTTTGATCACTGACAGGTGCCTGTTGGGAGGGGAATTTTTTCCACAGCTAAAGTGCCTGATTTCCAGCTTGGAACAAAGGCGTTTCAGCGTGGGGCATCGCTCCTGATGCCCGGCCGTGCTAAAGCTGCCTGGGTCTGGGGCAGGAGGCCTCTGGGCCCCCTCGCACCTTGAGGGATGGGAAATCATGCTGGATTTCTCTGCTCCTGAAACACCCTGAGGAGGTGCCATTCGTCCATAAGGAAGTGCTGATGCTGGTTATAACAAATCAGTTTTCACCAGATGAGGTGTTGCTCTGTGTGTGTAGGCATACCTGGAAATAAAAGCAGTTTGCTGGGTAGAGGGAAAGCGTGCAAGGTCTGCAGGTAGCATAAAGCTCTGGATCTCCTCATGGTCAATCACAGTCCTTAACCTTTCCCTGCTCTGCAGCGAGTGCCCTTGGGGCTGTTCGTGGTTGTGTTTCAGGGCTGTCTCTCTGCTTGCAAACAGGCAGAGGGGAAGGTTGTCATGCAGGCATAACTCCTCCTGAACTCCTCCTGGGCCCTCAGACGGACAAAGGCAGGTTAGAAAATGCTGCCATCCTGGGATCTGGTGGGTTTAACATTTTTGTTGTAGAAACCTGCTCACTCCACCGCAGGACTGAGTGAGATGGTTCTGCTTTACACCAGATGACACCCTGGCTAAATGTACATCTGAGGTTTTGGTCACCTGTATGCTGCATCCCAGATGTTTGGGTTTTTCTTCCCAAAGAATCCAGATGAACCTTCACACGCTGCGGATAAATCACTGCCAGTGAGAGGAGCTGAGGCATCCACCTCTCTGTGGCTCCGTCCTGCTGCCTTGGACCCATCAGCACTGTCACAAATGTGTGGTTAATGCTCAGAAGGGGAAGACTGGGCGGGCTGGGAGTGTGCCGAGGTCCTGCAGCCAAAGGCTGCCACCCCCTCACCTTCCCCCCGCTCTGAAGACGCTGGCGGCGCTGTGTTTATCTCAATGTCATTTTCCTCGAGATGTGAGCTGGAACAAATCCGGAGCAGCTGCTCCATCCCTAAGTGTCCTTCAGGGATCCCTTCAGCAGACATTTGCAGGGTATAATGATGACAGTCTAACGAGCACTAATGTGCGTGTTGTCATCTTTCGGTATTTACACTTCCCACAGGAGGCATCGTTCTGAGGAGGGAAAGCAAGAGACGGGAACTTTGATGCAGAAACTTCGGAATCCAAGCCCGGCTCTGCTGGGGAATCCACCTACTGAAGAGAAGTCAAGAGCGGGGAGACATCCTCACGGCCGCTGTTGTGGACACCCATTAGCCACATCATTAAACAAAGCCTCAACGGCCTCAGTGAGCAGCTCTTCCCCGTGCCTGGTCCTCGAATCACAAAGACAATCAAACCCTCTGTGTCCACGAGGGAACACCTCCAATAAGCAATTTCCCCAGCAGAAAGTTTGTATACATACACAGGGGTGTGTGTGTCTGTATGTAAATAAATAAAAGAACCTACCAAAGGAAGCAAGTGACATTAAAGTAAATATATATGCTTGGTATTTCATAATATACTGTTGAAATGGATCAGGTTGTTGCTTTGTCCTCTGCCTATTGATCCTATCAGGGGGGCAATTGTATCAGATAAATAATATATCAATTTCTCTTTCCGTCTATCCATGCCGCACATGCTCCTCCATCCCTGCTGTCTGACCCAAGCCAGGAGCAAGGATCCAGCTGCTGTGATCAGTGGTAACAAATGGCTCTGCTCATCTCTGGAAATGTGGCAGGCAAATTTCCAAACCAGATTAACCAGGAAATTAGATTTCTTTTGGAGAGTTATTTTGTCTGCTGATGTGCCCATACAGGATTGCAGTTTTGCCGAGGGGTGGAAGAGAACAGAAGGGAGGATAAAGAATGGAGGTTGCCATTGTCGAGCTGAAGGGGATCTCTGGTGGGCTGCATCTAATCAGGAAAGTCTCAAATTCGCTTAAATACAAGGTGCAATACAAAATGTGTCGATATCTGCCCCACCTGCTCTGATAAAAGTCTTCCTAAGGGCAGGCTATTGTGGGAGACAAGCTGTAAAATGGAACAAACAGAACCAAATTGGGTGTCAGTAACAGCAGAATGAGACGATAACCAAAGGGGGATGTCTGGCAGAGCCCAGGGTGGGTTTGGCAGAAGGTGCAGGTGAAGCAGGACATGGAAATGGGGCTGCCCTTGACCCCGGCACAGGGTAATGAGGATAACAAGGCACAGCTAGTGAGGCCTGGCTAACGAGGGGAGGGAGGGTGGCCCTACCCCAGGCAAATGAGGTTATTTATATCCCAGGGTGTGGTGTGACCTGGCTCCAACACGGGGACCTCCTGGAGCCTTTGCCAGGACCTGAGGTGAGTCTTTTGGTGTTTGTCTCCACTTATGCAGCAGAAATGTTATTTTTGTGGTTATTTGCTGTGTGTCTTTGGTCCATGTGTGCCCAGACCCTAGCACTGTCTCTCGTTGATCTTGCTTAGAAGCTCCAGGAGTGACTGTGGTAGTAATGAGGCAGGGAAGGTGCGTGGTGGCCGTCTTTGGTATCCCTCACCGTACATGGTGCAAATGGGGTTGATGTTCTGCTTTTGTGATGTTACTGTGCAAATGATCGAATCTCATTAAATTAATGAAAACACTTTAACAGCCAGGTGCTGCGGGGTGTGGGGGAGCCTGCGTGCTCTCCCAGGGATGCTGCACCATGGCTGGCATCCACTGCCGTGCCGGCTGCCCTTAGCCCCGGCTCCTGCCATGGTTCTGCCCTCCGTGTTGTACATCTCTGAGTTCCCAGGCGCCCAGCCTGCTGCGAGTGATGTGCTCAGCCCGTGCAGGCTGACTCCTGTAATTGGGGTCAATCACAGAGAAAACCCTGTCACAGCAGAAAGTGCTTCTTGGTGGCTCTGCAGGGATGGGGTGGGAGCCGCTGCCCTCCCTGCCCTCTCCCTGCCTGCTTTCTCTTGGAGCTCCTGCAGCAGTCCCCAGGGCTGGTCCCAGGGCTCTTGCTGCCTCCTCTCCATCAGAAGAGCCACAGCCACCTCTCCAGTTGCCTTTGCCCAACCGTGCAGCCCAGGAGCAGCCTCAGCCCGCACCAGCCCCAGGGAGGTCCCATGGCAGGGGGTAGAAGGTCCCACCGTGGGGACTCTCTCCAACAGCTCCATATTTCATTCCTGTCTCTCTTTGCTAGCCCTGCCAGTCAGTGACAAAGGAGCAAGGGACCTTTCGTAGAGATGAGCACAGTGTGAGGGGGTAATTAAAGTGATGGATTTCTCCCTGGCAGGAGCTTCTCACAGTGTCCTTGCTGGGAGAGGAGTGAGAGGTGCCAACACATTTCAGAGCAGCATGGGTTGGGCACAGCTGCCTCTGAGGGGACCTCATCTCCCTGGTACCCCCCAATCAGAGGTGCTCAGAGGGCCCAGGAGGTCTGTGACAACTCTCCAAACCCACGAATCACAGCAATCTCATTGCCTTGTTAGGTCACATCAGCAAGACCTTTCCCATCTCCTTTCTCCCCTTCTCTGTCACTAAAATAGTGTGGGGAAAAAGCTCACAGCTCAAAGGTGGTTTCAGGTTTTGCCCTGAGCTATTTTCATGCTCTCCAAAATGCAGGAGCCAGGGTCCAGAGCCATCATGGCTGCAACAGGGCTGGCAAACCTATGGGGGGATGACCATTGGGCAGCTCAGGCTTTATAGCGAAGAGGGTTTTGCAAATCCATGTGGAGGGAAAAAGCCTCTGGTGAAGGCAAAAGAAGCAGGACACCAGGCTGCAGGGCTGCCTGGGAGGGTCTGGGCTGTCCTCTGAGCTGCCACAGCTGCAAACAGCAGCTTCTCCCCTGGAACAACTGGAGCACGGGAAGTAGGGGACCTGACCAGGGTCACTGCAGCCCACCAGATCTATGAGTATTACCAGTGCTTTCGGCCTCCTTGCATTGTTCCTCTGTCTCTGTGCAGCTTCATTATGGACCCTCCATCACTTATTGTAAGATAAAATGTGCCTTGCCTTGTTTACCAACGATAAATGGTTTATATACTGCGTGTGAATCATTACCCTGCACCTTTAATCTGAAGCACTAGCCAAAGCTGCAACTGGGGGCTCATTTTGGTTTCTTGTTTGTAGCAATAATACCTTTTAATATGCTAAATGAGGAAGCAAATGAACCTTACGCTTATGAGTTTCTAAAAACATCTCTTCTTTCGCGGGTGAAGGTCACTCTTTTGGCAGATGAGTGCTGCGCTGTCGGGCCCGTTGGCTGCCCGGGGTCACCGCTGCTGCTGGCCCCGCATATTAAAAAGCACTGGCTGGGACTGGGGACAGCCGCGCTGGCTGGAAGGTCCCCTCGGCTGTCCCCAAGGCCACAGTCATTGCCCAGATCCAAGCTGCAATCAGGCTCTCCTGTTCCTCGGGAGCAGACATGTCTCTTCTGATGCTATCGTGCATTCCTCCCTCTCTTCTTTTTTGCTCTTCCTAGGAGCTTGTGTCCTGGTGATCTATGAGTTGTTTGGAGAAGCAGCAAACACTACTTATGCATTATATACATGTCTTGTCTGTTCCACTTGATAATGCCATTCTTTAATATGCTCAGCGGTAGCTTTTTGGCTGGCTCTTCCCCCCGCTCCCCTAAAGCCTGCCTGGCATGTATCGAGGCCTTTTTCTTCTTCAAATAATTTAGGGGATTTTATATCTAACTTTGGTTTCCAAGCTCCTTGCACACAGAGAAGGGGAAACCACACAAAGCAGAAATCTGCCTCAGTAGCCTCTGCTTCTGCTCCCTTTCTTGCACAGACGTAGAGACTCTGAGGTCTGCTCGGAGATGAAAGAGAAGGTGGCAATAGATGAGCACATCGAAAAGTTGACGCTGGGCTACAGCAAGGCGAGGCTGATGCCCTCACCCAGATGTGTGGGGCACATCTGGCTGCCTGCAGCAGGGCTGGAGGGGCTGTGCTGGGGGCTGGGGCTGCCCCTGGTTTCCCATCGGGCTGCTGAGGTGTGGTGTGATTGCTATCTCCAGAGGCTGAGAGTCATCTAAAGTAAGGGGAAAAAAAGCTTTATTGGTCCTTTTTCCAGCTGAGAGGAGAGGATCTGGCATTGTGAGTCTGATCCATGAAAATCCCTCTGACCTCTCCTATCAATGGTCTCAGCTCTTTGGAGCATGGTAATCACAGCCTCATCCTGAACTCCACTATTTCACCCGGTCTCCCCCCAGGTACTCCCAGTAAAGCCCTGGGTGTGCAGTGCTCAGGGCTCCCTGGCTCAGCTCAGTGCACCATGGCAGTGTGTTCTCTTTGATTCCCATGCCAAAATTCCCACTCTTCCCTGCTTCCCTGAGCATTGCAGGGGATGGGGGTGTGTGTCCTCAGGTCAGTCTGGCTCTGTGTGTGTCACAGGGGCCCTGCAGGACGTGGTGCTGCCAGGCTGGGTCTCTGGTCCCACCACTGGGAAGGGCGGGGGGGATTCCCAGCTGCCAGCTCCATCCCTGGCGCTGAGGCTGCAGGATAAATCCTGCCTCCCTCCCCACACATCCTCCTCCTCTCCACTTGATGATGAGTGGGAGAGGAGAGAAGTACATGATGGATAAGCTTTAAAAGGGAGTCCAGGGTCACAGCTTTGTCTATAAAAAGTAAATAATGTGAAGAGCAGAGACCCATCTCCCAGCTGGCACGTGAGATGAGTGGAGAACGTGCTCTGACACATGATGGAGAGCTGCCTCAGGGCCTTGGAGCCCCGGTCAATGCCAGACCCGCGAGAGGAGGCTGCTGCTCACCCTCCCCTGCACGGCCCAGGGTGGCAAGAGGCTCTCGGGGCAGGGAGCTGCTAACGGGGAGCTGTGGGGAGGCTGTGAAGATGTTTGCTGCTTGCACAGTATCACCTCCTTCTACATTTCCAGTTGGCAAACAGCTCTCTGATGTCGTCTTCTGAAGGGAAATGTTGTATCTTTGGTGGGTGGGTGTGATAACGGGCATGCAGGGTCAGCATCCCCCTCCCGGGAGCCGGGGAGCAGAGCTCGGAGAGCTCGGCAGCATCCCTGCTGCCTGAGTCAGCAGCCACGGAGTACAACCTGACCTTGTGTGGAAAGAGATGTCAAACAAATCTTTGTGCTCGTCACACATGGTTTCACACACACACACACACACACACACACGTGAGGTTCCCTAGGCCTGGCTGCTCGGTCCCTTTTTGGGAGGAATGTGAGGCTGGTGGTGCTGCGTCCACCTCCTGCCTGTCCAGAGAGTCCTGATCATAATGGGGTTACGGAGAAGCTTCAGTGAGCCGCTTGTGCTGGCTTGGGAGATATAATATTTAGTGCTATAATTATGCCTTGAAATGTCCTTGGAGAGTCTTCAGGGGCTACAGGAAAAGGAGGAGAGTGGAGAGAATGGTGTCTTGTGGGGATAACACCTTGCATCCCTAGAAATGGGTGCAGAAGCATGAAGGAGGGGACAGGGAAGCATGGAAATCCCAGCATGTCCCCCCCTCCAGGTGGGTGCAGCGGGGGTCAGCTTGTGTAAGCACTTCCCCGTGTGTGGTGTCCAATTCAATAAACCCCAGGCAGCAGAGACATGGCCAAGCAGAGCACTGTGAGTGCTTCCCTGCACTGACCTCGGCCCTCCTGTGCCCCCTCTCAGCCCAGGGCTTTGCTGCAATGCTGTTGAGCGATGGGAAATGGGTTTGTGATGGGGAGCACTGGGCTGCTCTGACACCAGGCAGTCCCACCAGCTTTGGTGGCAATATTTCCTTTCCTGGGACATGTCTGGGCTATTTTCAGCAAATGATGAAATTAGAGCAGTGTCAAACAGACAAGGATAAAAGGGGTTTTTTCTCTTAGGACCAGAAGGAGGTTAATTAAAAACAAATGAAAGAAAGTCTTTGTCTGTTCCTGGATGGATTCAAGCGTGGGAACATGCAGCTTTTCCTTTTGGGAGAAGGCAGTAGGGTTTGATTATGGGCTAGGGAGGTGCCAGTGCAGCCTCCTGGGTGCCCAGGTGGGTCCCAGTGACCACGAGCCCAGGGTAGTTTCCCCCTCGTCATCCGAGATAGGGACCCAGAGCTAGTGGGTAAGGGACGGGGATGTGGCCCTGGCTGCTCCCCACTGGCTCCATGCACTGTGTTAGTGAAATCCAGGAGGGAAAGTGTGTGGATTCAGGGGGAAATGGAGCATCTCCAGGGGAAGGGAGGGAAGGTGCTGTGAAACCTCAGGAGCAGAACAAAGCCCAAACACTGCCAGGTCCCCACACAGCAGCATCCTTCCATCCCATGTTGTTTGGCAGCACCGGCTGCCTCTTTCCTCCACCGTTTGGGGCAAGGAGGGGTTGTAACAATTTTTTTGTGCAAAAGCTTAATTATACTTCCCTGATTAATCTTCAAGTTGAGTGGAGTGTTCGCCATAAATCTTTGAAACAAACACGTCTATTTATATTTTAATTATCTATCTTCTTTCCTAAAGTTGAGGTTGATTTGAGCTTCTCCTTCATTATTTATCATTGGAGCGATCCTCTCCTCGCCTTCCCTGGGCGCCTTGCCAGTGAGACCGCGGTGTCTGCCTGCGCAGCAGCGGCTGCCCCGCAGCTTCTCACTGCCAAACCCATTTCTTAGGCACAGAACTGACCCGTACCTGTGAGTGCTCAGTCCCAGCGTGCCCACGGCCTCATGGGAAGAGGCTGTTTCCAGGGGCTGCATGAGCTGAGGGGGAGCAAACCTGTCTCCAAGGGAGCGTGGATGCTGGATTTCCAAGCGCCTGCTTTTCCTGGGAAACCGCTCTGGCTGGCCATTCGTTCCCAGCGAGCCACTCTCATCTGTAAACATTAATAACCATTATTACTATTAAAAGGGAAAGAAAGCGAGTAGCCCTGTAACTAATTACTTGAAGTGTTTTCAATGAGCTGCAGTTCAGCTCCTTTATAAAATCTCCCGCTGCGCAGAGCAGATTGTCATTACGCTTGCATCTTTCCTTAGCCCTATTAATTTTGCCCGGAATAACGGCCAAACAGATGCAGGGAGAAGGTTCCTCTGGTTAACATGGGAATTGCCAGCCCTTGGGCTGTGGTCCCTTCTTCTGCAGCTGAACAGAAATCAGGACTGAGCGGCCACATCTGTTTTGTGGCCAGGAAGGCAAAATTTTAAGAAATTCCGTAACTTTTAATTTTTTTCCCTTTTTTTTTTACTCTTTTTTTCTCCTCACCATTCCCCTGCAGCATTTTTTTCCCCTCCTTTCCTCTGCTTCTTCCATGGCGGAAGGCTCATCCCTTGCCCCACTGCCAGCGCAGGAGGGACAAAGGTTTTCACTCTCCCGCCCAGCCAAAATAACATTATGGGATGAAATATATTTCCTCCCCGTGCGAGTGCCCACGTGCTGCTTAAATGAAGCTTTTTAACTGAATGTTGCGGTGGCATTTCACATGGGGGAAATTGCTCCAGTATTTACTGCTATTAAATTAATTTCTCAGTAGAGGATTTTAGACTCTTGTAATTCATGAGGATATTTTAGGTCCTGTTTACTGTCTGGTGTTTAAAAAAAATTGTCTCAAGCATTTGTTTGCCGAATATAACGCTGTTATTACATTAGCTTCTCTCTCACAGGAGAGACAGGGGTTCATTACTGTTGATGTGGAGCTTATTGTATCGCCGAGCTCTCCGAGCAGTGGGTAATTTTTCATAACATATGGGCGGCAATATTCCAGCACATAAGGATGAGCGGAAAATGGTCGTAGCCTGGCACCCGTACGCACCTTGAAAGACTGTGGCTCTGCGTAGCACCGAGGGGAAATGCTTCAAGTCCTCTGTTTTATATATATCTATATATAAAGTGCCCCAGCTGCAAAGGGGGCTGATCCCTCTAAGCAGCATCGCCTTCATGTCCAGGCAGGAGACTCCAAAAGATGGAGCTCAAACACAGAAATACCCTTTTTTCTCCAAGAACAAACAGCAGAAGGCTGAAAGAGACACAGCCTGAGGTGGGATGGGAAAAAAAAGGACAAAAGTGCTTAGTTTGAAATGTTATGAGTATCTTTTAGTTGCTAATGCCTTCCCCTCCAAATGACTGTGGTTCTGCAGCGGAAATTGGCAGCAATCAGGCGCACAAGTGTGGGGAAGAGGTTTGCTTGAGCAGGAGAAAGAAAACCATTTTCTTAATGCTGGTGCCCAGAGCAAGATATCTGCCTTTCTGTGCCGGGTACAGCCGGAGAGCGCACGCAGCTCCTTTGCTGATAAAACCGAGTGGTTGGGGAGCAGCCTGCTGGGGCCACGGGGGGTGATGTTTTCATCTGGCGAGAGTGAAAAGCTCCGCTCCGGTCCCTTCATCTGGGCCAGTGTTTAGCGCAGGGGTTTGATCAACAAAATGATGCTATTTGGGTCTGCTTCCCTTCTGTTGTGAAGCCGAGTGTGAGGAGGCAGGAGGGGAGCACCAAAAGCCTGTGAAGATCCAACCAACCAGTCTCCTCAAAGCAAAAATAATAATTATTATCCCCCTGAGAAAAGAGCTTTTCTCCCAGCCCTATCAAAGCCACCGCAGCCTTGAGATGAAAGCCTCACTTTTTAGCTTTCTCCTTTTAACACCTCATTTGTGTTTAAGCTCTGTTGTTCCTAAATGAACAAACGTTTGTCTGCTGCACCCAGAATAACTCCCGGTCTTTAGCACCTGCGGGCTGCAGTGTCTGCTGCCGAGCAGCAGCTCCTCGCGTCCACCCAGGCAGCTCAGCAGTCCCAGGCAGCAAAAACCTCCCTGTATTCCAGTTTATAAAAGAGAAATAACAAAACAAATGGTAGCAAGCAGCAGATGTTGCAAAGTGTAATTACCAGCTACTCCATTTCTGGCTGGTTTGGGTTTTTCCCCTCTCTTCCGTGGCAAAGAGCTGCCTAGCGAAGCTGCAGGGTTGGGAAGAGCTGGGATAGGCAGAGGGAAGAGCCTGGGGCACAATGCCAGTGCTCGAGGAGCCAATCTTGGGGTATCTGTGAGCAGAGGGAGAGCTTTGGGAGCAAAGATGGGGCTGCCCATCACCTGTGCCTTGGCACAAAGACACCCGGCCAACCTGCGACTGGCTTTGCTGGGATTCCCAGCACATGTGGAAAATGAGGCCTGGAAGCTTCATGCTCCCCCAGATCAATACTTGGCTTTGATCCCCTCTGCTCTGGTGAAATGAACTGTGTGAGGGATCAGAGGGCAGCGGAGTGAGCAGCACTCGGGGGGCTCAGCACATCGCTCCCTCTGTTTGCTGTGAGGCCGAGCGGCGCAAGGTGGGATTACTCCTTGTTAAATAGGTATATGCTCTCTGTTTACATTTGCTAGAGGCTCACAGATCCTCAAAACCCTCTCAGTTTCTTATATTTAAGCTGTTTCTAAAAGCAGCAGAGGGAGCGGGATGAGATGCAGCATCGTGTGCAGGAGCTGTGAGCACACCGTGGGGTTAGCCGGGTGCTCGGACCAGTCCTGTGCCTTTGGGATTGGGATATCTCCATGCACTGTCACACCCAGTGGTGCTGCAGAGGTTTGCATCCCAGCAGGCAGGAGAAGTGGCCTGGCCTCAGAGGGATCCCTCTTCCTTTAGGATGTTTTAACAGATCGCTCCCTTTGGCGTAAGGGCAGCAGAGCGTAGATGGAGGGAACTCATCAGGTGCCAGCTCCTGACATTTTTATTCTGCTCTGGGGGAAGGTGGAGCCACTCTCGGGGCCTTGACAGATGACCATGTTATCAATCCCCTCTGCACAAGTGGAATCAAGAGCAGGAGTCTGCTGGGGAGGGCCCCCTTGGCTCACCAGAAAGTCTCTTTCTCAGCCCTTTAAAAAAAAAAGCAACAGAAGTAAATCCTTCTTCTGTAGGATTTGATACAGGTTTAGGAACAAGGATGCCTTGAGCGGAGAGAGTGGGAGCACATTGCCAGGTGGGAAAAAGCCTCTGAGTTTTTAAGGGTTGGACTTGCCACCCAGCAGAGGTTTGACTCTGTAAAAGCTGCTCACTGGTGGTTGAGCTCCAAGGGGCAGCAGGGATGTGGGCAGCACCTCCCAGAGGGCCTAAGTGGCCCTCTGAAAAGCCACTCCTTTTGCTTATCTACCTGAAGCAATCGAAAGTCTCAGTAGCTGGAAAAACTGGTTTGAGTATCTTTTGTTGGTGCTTGTACTGGGATTGATGGGGGAGGCTGGAGGAGTCCATCCCTGGGCTGGGAATAGAGCCTTGCTCTGGCTGGGTGCAGTGTCTCAGCCACTGCTACCAAGTCATTATGGCCTCGTTTGAATTTTATCCACACAATATATATTTAATGGTTTCACTGGATTGTGCTGTTCATGTCATAACAGAGGGACATTTGGGAAGGCTTCAGAGGTGGTTTAATTAGCAAAGTTAGTTGGGAGGGCATTTTGCATTCTCTTCCTCCTTTTCTTTCTGCTAATGCTCTATAATTTATGTCGGCGAGCAGCGCAGCAGCTTTGCTGCACATCATAAACAGAGGGGTTCAAAGCTGGCGGTGAGCTCAGCTTCAAAGGACGTGGGGAAGGGAGGTCGCTGGCAGGCAGTTTATTAGCTGTCATTTTCTGTTCCGCCCCATGACAACAAATAAACAAGCAGGAGTGAATCCCTCTGCTGCACTACAGACCGGTGGGTGCGGGTGGTGAGGAGCTCATCCTGCCCATGGAGCAGATGGGATCCGGGGGCCAGGAGTGCCTCAAGGATGCTCGGAGGGGGATGGCACCAAACTATTCAGAACTTTACCCCTCACAGCTCTGCTCTCGTGCTCATGCACTGGTGGTCCCGTGTGTGCCTGGGCTCTGGCTCCCTTTGCCCCTCGCACATTGGAATCTCTTCCAGAAGAATGGGAAGTGAAAACACGATCCCTGGCCAGAAATAAATAAATAAACGAAACAGCCGTGTTCTGAAGGGCATCTCTGAAAGATTGCCGAGAGACATTTAGTTACGTAGAAATAAAATATGAATTTTAATGGGTGGCATTAACATGAGCTCTTTTAGGAATAACTACAGGACTTGGTGATGAAGGTATTAGAGCAGTGCTTCAGCACAGGGGCCTGCCACTCTTCATAAATCAGCTCCAACAAGTTAATTCTTCATGGAGGAGGATGGATTTGAATCTCGGGACGGATGAATGGGTACATCAGAAAAGATGCAGCGTAGCTGAGAGCGCTCGGATTCTGACAAGTGGGTGAGGAGGGCAACGTCAGGCAGAGGAGACTCGGAGGGAGGTTCTTTAAACCCCAGTGAGAAGCCATTGAGTGCAAGGGCAGCTCTTACCTGTGGCTGGTATCGTGATAGTTCCCTAAGGCGCCTGCTTAGGGGATGCTCTGTGTCCCATGAGGCCACCAGCCCCATCTTGTCCCCACCTTGCGCTTGCAAGGCTGGTGTTGGTTCAGAGGGTGGCCGTGGTGTGACACCACTCTGCACACCCTCATCTGTTAATTGTCACCACAGCGCGAGTCTCAGGGAGGAGGAGAGTGCCCGTCCTCCCCACGGCGTGGGGATGCTGCTCGTGCTGAGCCTGTTTCAAAGGCGGCTGAGATGCTTCCCCATGAATAGAGCTCGCCGCCGAGCTGGGCTGCGCTTTATTTGTTGTTGATTTTATTGATGTTATTGACTTTTTCATGGGGCACTTTGGGGACGTTTGCACGGTAGCATGTTGAGGTGCTACAAATTGCTTCATGTTACACAGTGTTTAACTCGCGCTCTGCACCGGCGGGAGAGACACATTTTTATTAAGAATCTGTTGTAGCAGTTGCTTTTGTTTTTTATGATAAAATATATAATGCAGTCATCACCACTGCCATCCCACTGTGGCTACCGGGCAAGGCAAAATAACGATGTGTCATATAAGCACTTCCAAGGCAGTAGCAGAGGTGTACAGCACACTGCCTCGCTGCACGGAGCCTCCCAGGCTGTGCCACAGTGCTGTGATGGTTGGTGGGCAGTGCCTGGGGGTGCCACCACAACCCACACCAGGCGCAGCAGTGGGGCTGCTGCTGTGTGCTTATTCCCAGGGCAAATTGCTCCACGAGGGGCTTGGATCTGGCAGAAATTTGTAATTGAAGGGTGTCCTTGCAGAACCTGTGCCTGCACTGCTCTCCTCTCACTGACTCAGCCGTGGCAAGGCCAGCTGGGCATCTGCCGATCCCAGAGGAGCCACTCCGGAGTGCTGGCATCCAGTCACCAGAAAGATGGGGGAGCCTGGGAAGGTTTCCCTTGAAGGAGAGAGGGAATAAGAGTCAGATCACTGGTTGCATTTCTCATGTCCTTGCTGCCCGTACCCTCACCCTCCCATTGGCAGCTGGTAGCGTAGTGCTAAGTGTTTTGACCAGAGGTTTCCTAGATGGAGCTCTGGGGATGTGATGTTAACACAAACACCGTTAATATTTCAGCCCCTGGGTGAGGACAGGGAGAACAGGCTTTCTTTTTTCTCCTCTGTAAATAAAACACAAGGAGTTGTTTTCTATTCCAAGACTCGCTGCCTGTCTGAGACAGTAATATTTTGAAGTTGATTGGATCTTAAAATCGTAAGAGGTCCCCGGTGGCCCGACTTTAGCTGGCATTATCAGCTCAGCCATTGTCTTACGAAGCAATCTCCTCTTGAACCATCCTCTGCTCCCTCATCCTTTCAGACCGCGTAGCCCAGAAGCAGCTCGGCTCTCCCGGGCAGCTCGCTAAGACTGCGCGGTGGTGGTGAGGAATGAAGATGAATACCATCGTGCTGGTGACCTTGGCAGCAGCCAGCCTTGTCCTTGGGGCTCGGAGCACCTCCCAAGGTTTCTGTTTGCTTTTCTTCATTTGCCAGGGATGGGTTCACAGTGCCATCCTTCAGGCTGAACAACACTTGATAGAGAAAGAGTGGGAGGAGTGGGATGGAGTGGGTGAGGTCCCGTGGGGCAGGCAGGAGGATGGTGAGCAGGGGACCAGCCTTCCAGCAGGCTTTAGATGTCGTGGTGGCATTGGGTTCTTGTTGTCATGGTGGGTTAAAGCCTGGTCGTGTTGTTGGGAGGAGGAAGGAGAGTGTCTGGGGGACAGGTGAGAAGTGAGCTGGGAGCTGCCATGGTGCTTTGGGTGAGAAAGAGGTGTTTCCAGCAGAGCCGTGGCTTTAGGAGGGGGAACTTGGCTTGTCCCATCCTGCAGTTATGGGAGTTGTGCACAGTGAAATTGTTTTGCACAATGGAATTGTAAGGGTGGTTTCCAGAAAGTGGGGAAAAAAAACGTTCTGGAAAAGTCTGGCCTCATCTGAGTCCCTGTGTTGAAAAATGACAGGGAGAAGGGGAGCCCCAGGTGGGGTGTGCTGTTGGGATCAGTGGAGGCAGCGCTCGCCTTTGCTGCTGGAGGAGAGGGAGGCTCTGGCAGCAGGCGGCTCTGGGGCGGAGTAGGAAAAGGCAAAATTATGCCTAGTGGATAGAAAGGGAAGTCGGACAAATTCAGGCGAGAAATATGGGACAAATTCTTAGCAGCACGGTCATAAAACATGAGAATGGTTTACCTAGGGATGGCAGCGCAGCTTCTTGAAGTCCTTAAATCAGCCCCAGATATCCACGCCATCTCCAGGCAGAGAGCAACTTTTCTGATGGCTGCCTTCCTTTTTGCTATGCTAATTCTGCTTTTAATTAGTTTATTTAAAAAAATAATAATAAAGAATCCTACAGGTTGATTTACCTTTGTGGTGAATTTTTGCTTTGGTTTTCATCTGAGCCCTCTGAAACCAGGATTGTGTGTCTGCAGCTTTTATTACCAGCTTTAAATAATTCTCCCAAAATACTCTCTTGTACAAAATGAGACCAGTACTTATGTGTCTGTGGTATCTAGGAGACTGGCAGAAATTGTGCTGTGTGATTATCCAAAGCAGTTGTCATGTTATTCTCATCACTAATGGTATGCAATTATGTATTAAGGCTCTCTCCAGGTAGAGCATCTCGGGGCAATTACAGCACATGGCAGAGGACACCACAAAGACCCCAGGCCAAGTGACTCTGTCCCACTGGGAAGGGAAATAATTGTCCCAAAACGCATTGTTTGTATTTTTGCTGCCTGAAATGAAAGGGGATCCATTGGAGAGAACCAGCTCTTCAGAAAGACCTCATCTGAGGGTATCTGCCAGCTCTTCTGCAGGCTCCAGCTCTGCTATTGCAGTGCTGGGCTGGGAGCATTGCCTTCCCAGCGGAGGTCTCATCCCACTGGGAGCACATGGATGGTTTTGGTGATGGGAAGCCATGCATGGAGAGGTGCCCAGGGTACCTGGTGGGCACCAGGTCAGTTGGGCTGCTCTGCAGTGTGCAGGATGAGGGGACAGAGAAAACCCAGCAAGCAGCACAAACCCTTTCCCGTGTCTGCTTTGGGGAGAGCTGCAGCTCTGCAAATAGAGGGAATCCCCTTTTATCGGGAAAATGTGTGGTCCTCGTGTTCCCAGGCCAGGTCCCTGCAGGGAGAGCAGTGAGAAGAGGCCCCAGGTGCCAGCTCCGTGCTGTACAGGAGGGCAGAGCGGAGGAGTCAGCTATGACACATTTATTTTAAGAACCAAAGGAGATAAATCACCAGGTTCTGAGATGAACAGTCCCTGAAACGAGTGGCTCCAGCACAGCCATCTTTCTGGCTGAGCCTGCCCCATCCTGCCACCCCCCAGGGGAGCGGTGGCGGTGCCGGGGAGCCCTGGGGTGCCCCTGGTGCCCGGGCAGCCCATCCCCTGCAGGGGCTCACCGACCCGGGGCTTCTCTGCAAAACCGTCTCCGTTCCCTCAGGAGATTGTTTTGTTTTGAGACCAAGGGGTTGTACCTGGAGAGGTGCCGGGTGCCTTCGCTCCCTGCCCTTGGCCGCAGGAGCGGTGCCCTCCTCAAGCGGCCGCCCGCCCGCGGGGACCGGGGGTTCGGAGCAGGGGTCCCGCCCCGGCTCCACGGCCGCGGTCCCCGGGCAGAGCCGCTGCTCCCGCTCGCCCTTGTCCTCGGGAGACACCAGCAGACCGACGGCCGCAACAGCAGCGCTGCCGGCGGGGAGCGGCGGGTCCTCTGCCAGCAGCCTGCGGGCTTCGCCCCAAAGGGCCTGGGCAGAGATTCCGCTTGAGTTGTGCGGAGGAAAGAGCCGCGCAGCCTCGTTAAGGCGCACACGGGTGTATGAGCACACACCCATCCCCTAAAACACGCCAAGAGTGGGAGCTGTCTAGAGGGGAAGAGGAAGGAATATCTGGGGGTGGAAGAAGACGATGAGGACCCTGGAGATCTTGGCTCGGTTCTTGGCTCTGCTACAAATTCCCCATGCAACCTTGAGCAAGTTGCTTCATCTCTCTGTGCTTCATTTCCCTTCTGCAAAGTTTGGAGAGCCCGGTGCTCCCTCCGGTCTGGTTGGTTTTATTCTATTCCAGTGCAGCACATGGAGTTGGCCCAGTGCAAGAGGAGACCCAGGGGCCAGGGGAGGTGAAGGTTGCAGGATTGCACCTTCACACCATTTATATTGGCGTGCACAGAGGAAAGATTTTCTTTTTAAATTGGTGAAATGTCACAGTGGATTAAAGCAGGTGTAGGATGACAGCACTTCTTGCTGCCTGATGGGGCTTGGAGCAACCTGGTCTGGTGGGAGCTGTCCCTGCCCATGGCAGGGGGTGGGGATGAGATGAGCTTTAAAGTCCCTTCCAGCCCAACCTGACCGGTTCATGTGGTGACACGCAAGTTTCTGACAAGTTGTGTTCTGTCGCGTAGGCGCTGGATAATTTTGCACGTCCTTGTTTTGTCGTTTTAGGGCACTTAACGTGTCACGGAGATTTCGCTGTCCTAAAAGCTTGTCTGTCAGCATCAGTGAGTTATTCCGGTAAAAGGCTATCATCAACAGCAGTGGGAGGGGAAAAAGGGGAAAAAAACACAGGCGAGGCTGGAGGTTTTCTGTTCCAGGCTGCCTGTGGCTGACCTTGAGCCCATGCAGCTGCACCCCAACATCTCCAGAGCATCCCGCAGCATCCCACTGGCTCCAAGCATCCCTCTGGCTCTGCCAAAATGGGCAGGGGGGACTCTCTGGGGTCTTTGGCGTCTCCTTGCTGTAAGGAGGGTGGTGTTGCACTGGTCCTGCAAATGGACTTTGCACAGCAAACAGGTTTAATATGCTGCTAACGGCCTTCACACAGCTTTCAGTCCAAGGAGGTGGATTTACACGGGCATTAAATTCCTTTAGCCCTGGTACATGACCACCATGCCGTATTTCATTTACTTTGGAAACCCAGTGGCAGACTGGATCATAAAAAAATGTTGTATAAACACGCATAAAATACTTGTTCCGAGCGCAGAGGCAAATAAAAGAGTTGATGAGATGGATTGGGAGCCTGGGGGTGCGTCGCGCCGGGGGAATCGGAGGCAAATCACACAAGTGCTATTTGCGACTCGCAGTCAAAATGAGAATATTTTCTCTTTCCATCTGGTGGGGGCTCCTGTGGCTCCGAGAGGCGATGGTCCCTCCCGGTGCACGGCAGTGCCGGGCTGGGGCGGTGGGTGTTGGGGTGAAAATGCTGATGGAGGTTGTCAGCGGGATCACTGCAGCTCCAGGCTGGGCTGGGAACCTCAGGTGAGAGCTGGAGCCAGGTAACAACTGCTCAGGTTTGGAGGGGAGCTCTTTTGGGCAGATATAAGTAATTAGAGTTTGATAGAGCATGGGGAGGAATGCTGAGTTATTGCTGCACCTCTGCAGGAAGTGCCCCGGGGTCTCTGCTGCCCTTTTGGGGGGCATCAGGGTTATTCCCTTTGCTTTAGCTATGGGATAACGCTTCTGCCAAGGGTGGGTGCGATTGCACATTCCGTGTGAGAACAGCTCCAGAGCCTGGACGGAATAAGTGATGTGGTGTTTTAACTTGCTTTAGAATTGTATCAGTAATCCCTGGTTACATTATTAATGCAGCATTAAAAGGACTTGAGGCCTCTCAGCGAATTCCTATTTCAAATAAATAATTACTGGAGCCAAGGTAATTTATTAAATTAAATTGAAAAACCCAGGCACACTCTATATTTGCCTTTGAGTAATTTTTTTTTTCAACCACCATATCCCAAACCAGGCTGTTACTGACACGGCTGCACTCCAAGGCTGTGGATGGGCTGGAACGCTGCCACGGCAGCCGACAGTTTTGGCAGGACCTGGGGGCTGCAGCCCAGGTACCGCGTTGCGAGGTGAGGTCCCGGTTCTGCATCTCGGGTGAGGAGGGGAATGTGCTTTTCAGAGTTCATTGGGAAGCACAGACACACAGAGCTCTTCCCCCCCACCCAGCCTCTGCACGACTCGTGCGGGAGAGCTTCGTCTCCAGCCCCAAAATAACACTGGCTTTGGTGGGTTTTATCTGCGCCTTGCTGAGACGTGTGACAAATTTGTACTAAATCAGAACCTCAAACGATGCCAGCACAGAAAAACAGGGAAGCTACTGCATAATACAGGAAAATGAGATAAAAATCTATCATACGGCACAGTTACTTCAGAAGCCAGAATAAACAATATTTAAAAATGTATAAACACAGATGGCATATTTTCCTTAAAAAAAATGTTTCGAGAAAAATAGAATTCTCTTAAAAAGGAATAAAATATGTAAAGGAGGAGGAGAAATAGGTCAGAAAGAAGTCAAAGGAAGGGGGGGAAACTAACAAAATGGGAATCAAAGCCAGAGCAGGTTCTGCTGTGGCGTGGATCCAGGCAGCTGTGTCAGGGTAAGGGTGCCCCGTGTGTCCTCAGGGCTGGTCCAGCACCATCCCAGCGAGCCACCTTGGGCATTGTTATTAACACCCATCATAAAAACCAGCCGGGGAGATGTACACCCCATGGGCTCTTTTGTACCCTTGTGGTTTATAGACTGGTGGCTCTGGGACGTCTCACCAGAGGTTGGGCAGCAGCAGTGGCTGAGGCGCGAGAGGCCAGCTGGGATGGGACAGTGTTAAAAGCCTCGTGGGGACCAGACTGCAACTGCAGGGCATGCTTGGGTTTGGTTTGAGTTGAGCAAGTAAGTCTGTGGGGAAAGGAAGGGCATTTTTGCACTCAGGTGGCTCAAGACATGATCTTAGAAAAGGCAAATGTGTAAAATGTGTGTGGCTTACACGGGTCAAGCAGCGAAGCAATGGGTTTTCCTGCTGCATGGGAAGGCAAACGTGGCCATCAGGGCAATGTGTTGTGCTGTGTCCTCCTCCCCATCGGTCAGAGCGTGACCCCACTGCCATGGGCTCCGTCCAGAAATGCTGAACACACAAAAAGGTCCAAAGTACAGGAATGCTGCCATTAAATTGACGGCTTCTCCTGTGCTCCAAGGCAAGCTTGTACAGCAATTAGGAAGCTTTTAGCCTGTTCATTCGTGCTGCTGAGGGAGCGATGGAAATATGGAACTGAAGTCTGGCCCTTCCCCCTGATGGGGCTCACAGAGATGCTGATGGTGCTTCCACCCGTGTCAGAGGAAACCGGCCGCAGCCTGGCTGGGCTGGTCCCTCTCACCCACTCGTGCCTGGAGATTTTGCAGTGAACACCCCGGCGTCTCCCTCTAGTGGCATCGCTTCCCATCCCAGACACCTTGCTGCTGAGACCTGCTCCCTCTGAAGGAAAAGCCAAGGCAGCATTGGGAGCAAGCTCAGGTCACGGAAGCAGCTTTTTCTTTTCTACTCACAGGCGTGTTGTGAGAACAGGATGGATCCCAGGCGAGATGCTTCCACAGGGATTATCATAGGCTGATGCAGCTATCGTAGCAGCTTCTTCCGTCCCAACCCACAGCACCTTCACTTTTTTGGGAGAATTGGGATGTCACCAGCTCACTCACAAACCCAGCGGCTTCTGCTGTCCCCTTGCATGCTGGCACTGCCCACACAGGAGTTCAATACAGCGAACCGGGGCTCGCCTGGGACCCGCAGCCAGCTCTGGCTGGAATTACAGCGCCAGAGCTGGGGAGGAATGAAAGGCACCGTCCCTCCACGCCAGTGTCCAACTCTACTTACCCATGCGCAACTTCAGCCTGCATCTACACCGAGGTGCTGCACAGGACTGCCTTGGTCAATGCCCACAAAGGCAATGGGCACACACACCCTCACTATGTAAGGACAACAATTTCCCAACAATTGTGCTTTATTCCACAGGTCTACAAGAGGCTGTGTCACCGAGCGGCTTATGGCAAGGGCAAAGGACAGGCTGAACAAAAACACCAGTGTTCAACAGAACTGTTTTTATTGTGTAGTGAAATAGTGCATCTAAAACCAGAGGATAGGAGTATCAAACAGTGCTCTACCTAGTACGTACAAACGAAGAAGCTGCTGAGGCTCGAGTGTGTCGATTCCCTGCTCGCTCAGGAGAGAAGCAGGAACTCAGGCTTCCCTCTGCACTTTAACAGCTGTTAGGAAACAAGGTAACTGGAGGGTGCAGCTTCTGGAGAGACTGGCAAACAGAAAAGAACCTGCAGGCAGATCTAGTGCGTGCCATGGGACGGCAGGGTACGGGGAGGAATCAGCTGGCAGCTTTGTCGCTTTCTCCGTTCTCTATTAGTTTCCTCTTCTTTTCGTCCGTTTTCCTCTTGAAGATGCTGTCTCTGTAGAACTGCAGCTCTTTGATGCTTTCCCTGATGTCATCGAGTGCTCTGAAAGAGAATTAAGGAGGGGTTCAGGATGCCTGCGAGCATCTGCAGCTACACCAGGGTTCGAACGCTTCTGGGAAACGCCAGGCTGTGAGAAATCAAGCTTAGATACACACGGATCGCACATCTGCCAGAAATAAAAGCCAGTCTCAGGTGTGTGGAGAGCAATAAAAGCCAACCAGCGCCAACATGCCAGGGAGGAACATGCAGCTTATGAGTTTGTGTCACCATGGGACACGGAAGCTCCTGAAAGCCAACAGGTTTTTCAGCTTCCACTATTAAAAGCAATTCAATCTGAGTCCAGAGGGAGAGGGCTCTGGAGAGCCACGTGCAGCCTCTGCGCCAGCCAGCGCTGCCTGCGCAGACAGGAAGGGGGTGTCTGAGGGTGACACACGTGCCCACCCTCGTGGCCAAACAAGGCTTGAACAGAACAGGTGAGGAAACCTCTGCCTATCTGGGTTTTAAGGAGTTTTTTTGTCCATTCTGCTATGGACAAGAGCAGAACCCTCACCTGTGAGAAGCCGCCTTCTTTGGTGCAAACTCATATTCTTCTGGATACCAGCGTCTGTAAGCAGAGAAAAGTGCCACTTAAAAGGGAAACGGGGATTCAAACACGTGTCTGGTGGCTGCTGCAGGCTCGTGATGACCAGTGAGGGAATTCCGGTGTTATGGGCATCTGGAGAAGCCACAGCCCTGGGGGCTGTGAACCCCAGCACACACCACTCGGAGCACTCCACAGCTCACTGTGCATCCCCCGAGCAGAGCAGATGGGAGGCAGGCGTCTCCCAGCAGCCTTTAGCCGTGTTCTGAACAGGCTTCCCCAGACTGTCTCTCACACGACTGCTTAATTTGGGGAACACTTACCTGCAGAGCTCTTTGACAGTGCTCACGTCGATGATCCTGTAATGAAGATGCCTCATGAACTGAGGCATGTATTTGTCGAGAAATTTCTTATCTGCATGAACAGAGTTACCTACAAAGACACAAAACAAGATGTTTCTTCAAAGACACGGCAAAGCTACGACGAACGACATGGAAACGAGAGGCAGGCGAAGCAAGCTGGGGAAAGATCACAGGGTATGAAAAGCTCTTTGCAAGCAGCTCGTTTATCTCATTTTCTAGGAAATATGATTGGAAAGCTTTGTCAGATTTTCACTTCAGGATCACAGGTGGTTTAAATATGTAATCCCTCGATTAATTCTTCAGGTACTACTCCCACAATTTCTGTCAGACAGATAAGTATCAAAGTACAGTGCAAGCACCGGGTTTTCTGCCAACAGAAAAGGGCATCGGTATCGATGTCACTGAGCGCCTGCTCCCCCGACTGTCTGTGACCATCCCAAACATCGCTCTGGGCACTGGGACACATGGAAGGTTGGCATTTGGCATCTGGTTTGATACACGAGTGGGGAAAAGGCATTGCTGGGTTTGCTGGTCAGATTTTAGAGGCACAGATTGCTGCCAGCACTTAGGCTGCTCTCCAGTCATAACTACATGGAAATGTTAATGTAAAAAAGAACAGTACTTCCTGTAGGAAGTCTGCAGAACAGACAATGCCGTTCCTGAACCTCTCTGGACTATACAGGTTTTGATTTGCATGCTAGACCTCAGCATGGATAACTAAAGCATCCCTGGCACAGGGATCAGCGGCCTCCCGGGGCCAGCAGGAGGGAAGGCACGGTGGTTAAGGAGGAACATACTTTACCTGCGAGGGGACAGAGACCCGGGGGTGTCTGCTGGCGTACAAAGGACAGAAACTCGTACTCTGCCTGCTGCAATGAAATTTTACTCTCCTTCACAGCCTTAGTAAGGCCAGACTGCAAAAAAAGAACCATCCATCATAAATCAAACACGTTGCCACGAAAGAGCCTTCCAGAAACGCTCAGCAGTGAAAGGTGAAGGCACAGCATGTTCCCCAGCGTGCACAGGGCACAGAACAGCATCAGCAACACAGACGTCCCCAGGGATTTCATTTCTTCCTCCTGCTGTACATTCATGGGGACACAGTGCACACCTTGCTCATACACCCCTGTGTACGTGCCTAGGGAGAGCACTGCCCTGCTCTGTGTAACGAGCAGCAGCCACCTCCCCAGCACAGAGCAGCAGGTAGGGACACACAGGAATAATCAGGATCCTGGCTTAAGTGTTGATTATCAAGATTCCTATGAATCAGGAAAGTTCTTTTTTTTTTTTTCAATAGTTAAATGTCAAACCTGCTCCAAGCGTGCTCGGTGATTTATTTCCATCTGGCTCCACTATATGTTTCCATGACTGCTGCAAAAATCTACTTGACAGATTCAAGTGGTGGTTAAAAAATTCATTATGTGGCTGCATTTTCATCTATATTCTAATTGCTTCTCTTTTCTTAGTCAATTAAAAACAAGTAGCTCCTCAGGAGCAGCGCTAACGCATGCAACCATCTTCAGCTCACTCCTGAACTGACGCCGAGTTTGAGTCCTCGACTTGAGGAGGGGAAAAGCACCCATCACGGTAAATTAATATTCATTTTCCAAACTTCTGCTAATCCTTCCCGGGGAGAGCAAGATGCCAAGGGGGGAGGAGGAGAGGGGGTTGCGGGTGCCTTAAAACTTCAGCCCTTAATCAAAAACCAACTTAAATTTCAATTCATAATCAGGGATTGGAAAATCCATTTGCTTTCTTGCTGCTGGCAAGGAGGAAGCTTTCCTTGGTGGCTGAAAGGACTGAAAATAATCTCCTGCTGCCAAAGGTAAGCTTTCAGCGAAAAAATACACCGGGCTGACAGTGCTGGGGGGACGGGCACGAATAACAACCCAATGTTGACAGCCTGTTTAATCCCACAAGTGCCTAAATTTGCATTTCCTCAGCCCTGGCTTGTGAGACACTGGGCAAAACATTGTGCATCAGCTCCCAGGTACAAAATAAGGGCAATCCTTACTGTCTCCCACCCTGTATGCCCTCTGTTTGCCTGCAAGCTGCTCAGTGCAGGGTTTGTCCCGTTTTAGGTGGCTGTTCCACAACTATAATTCTGAATGACACGTCATGCAGCTCGTTGCAGGCAGGGACGCGGCAGCACGGCGGCTCCAGCCGTTACCTTCCCGTGGTGCTCCTTGCACCACTCGGACATGCTCTCCAGCAGCTCGTCGGGCTGGTTAATGATCAGGTTTGGGCCCTGCGGGAGGAGAACACAGAGGTAACGTAAAGGAGTTGGGCAGGGAGCCGCCGTGCCGGGTCTGGCCGTGGGACGCGGGGCAGCGGGACGGGGACGTCGGGGCTGGCAGGAGCTGGTGTAGGGGGGTACCGAGGCCATGTACGCGTCCGCCCGCTCTGCCCGGGCCCGGTGCGGAGCAGCGGGGGCCAGCGCCGGGGCCACCACCCGGCAGCGATGGCCACCACC
>VZRW01009673.1:480712-497684 GCA_013398125.1 Aegotheles bennettii
GTGCTCTGCGCGGTGCGGCAGAGCCCATTCCCGGTAATTGGGCGCTGTTCATTCTCTCCACCTCATTACTCCCCCCGCGCCCAGGATTTGCACTCATTTGGTTTGATCGCGCTCGCCTGGGTAAATTCCACACAGTTACTCACTCAGAAAGGAAATTATTCCCCCGCTCCGCCAGGGCTCCCACTCTGCCTTGATTTCCCTGGAGCCTCCTTTCCTCCCCCCGCGGGCGCAGGCACAGCCGAGCCCCTCGCCACCGGTATCGGGGTCCTCCCCGTTAGAGCCGGGCACATCCCGTCTCGAGTCCCTCTGACCGAGTCTCCGGTGTCGCGGGGCGGGCTGCCCGTGTCGTGGGACAACCACAGAGCATCAGGGAGAGCACGTTCCCACCTGCCAGCCCCTCCTGCCCCATTCCATGTGCCGGCAGGTACGGATCACAGCGGCCACGGCGTGCTGGCCAGCAATTCCTGCAGGTTTCTGGGAAGATCAGCAGGTGCCGTGGGTCTGCCAGTGCTGGGGACGGTCTGGATGCAGGGCAGGCTGCTCCCCCTTGTCACCACCCATTTTTTCCCCCCAACTTTTCAGACAGAGCACCCAAGATTTGCACGCCTGGACCTCGCTGAACTTGGAAACGCAATCCGGAGTGTCCCAGACCCCTGGCACAGCCCTGGACCCCCAGCACAGCCCCAGGCCCCCGATGCGCAGATATGCACACGTGCATGTATATGTGTATATGTATATATATTAAAAATTAAGTGTGCCCCTGGTGTCCTCTGGGTTTTCTCCTCCCTCCTGCATCCCGTGCCCCGGGTGCTGGCTGCACACGCTCCGTCCCCGATCAGGGCTCCTCTTCCTGTCCATTTTTGCACAAACATTTACTTTTCCCACAGTAACTCGCTACTGAACCCCCCAGCAGCCGCGGGGTTGTAGCCCCCTGCCCCAGACCCCTCACTAACGGCAGTCCCTGAGCTGGTGCCGCCCGGCCCTGCCTGCAGCTCCTGGAGCCGGTGTGTTGGGCATCACGGCACAGAGGTGCCCAGGCCATCGCGTGCCCCGCCTGAGGAGCACCAGAGCCGCTCCTGGTCCACAGGAAGTGCCTGACAAAATTCCCGTTTAATTTGGTTGCTTTTATTTTTTCCAGATTTCCTTGGAAAACTGCGATTTCACCTCCTCCCCCCCAAACAGCAGAATATTCCCAGCCTTAGCACCCGGCTCCCCCCTGCAGACCCCATGGCCCTGCCTGCACGCTGCCAGCCCGGGGTCCCTGCCTGCCCCCAGCACCCCTCGCCTGCCATCCCCGGGCCAAGGAGCAGTGGGGGGACACAGGGGACGCGCCGGCAGCCGCCTCCTTCGCCATCCCCACCACGAAGAGGCAGCAGAGCCCCGCGCTTCTCACAGCATCTCCTGATCCCGCTCGCCCAGCGGGAGCCGGCGCGAGCAGCCACGCTGGGGCTCGTTACCGACCCCGACGCCGCACCGTTGGCCTTTGCTTTTTGAGGAATCTGTGTCAGGAGTGACTGGCCCACACTGACAATCGCTGCTTTAGATCCCGCGGTGACTTCCCCCCCTCGCCAGCCCGCATAGCTGTGCGTGACAATGCCGAGCGAGGTGCCGGAGGCGTTGGGCGTTACGAAGGGCAGCGAAGCCAACACCAGGTGCTCCGGCTGCTCCAGCACTGAGGCCCCCGGCCTGCAACGGTCTCTAAAACCCCCAGCCCCTCAAGAGCCCCCCCTGCCACAACAAGCAGAGCCGGGACTGTCTTTCCCATGGGATGCCGCCCCTGGAGCAGACCATGGGTGCTCCCAGCCTGACCACTAGAAGCCCTAAAATAAATCATGGTTGGGGGTTTTGTCTCCGCCGCCTGAAATCTCAGTGCTGCAGCAGCACCTTCTGTGTCCCCCTGCAGAAAGCAGACCCCTTGTCACCCACACTGCCAGCCCGGCTGTCCCCATGCCTGGAAAGGGGATGCAGAGCAGCTCCCGACCGGCTCTGCCGCTTCAGCTCTCCCCCTCCACGGAGATCCCGGCTCCAGACGCCTGATTTCCATTTCCCCCGTACTTTCAGTTCAGTCGCAGTGTGTGATTAGGGCTCTGTGGGCTCCATTGTCATCTCCACCTAAGTGCTTCCCTGATTGATATAAACAGCGTTTCGGTATTTACACTGCGGAACGTATGGCTCTGCTCGCCTTCCTGGATAATGCACCAAATCTGCCCTGCCGGGGGGGGGGCAAAAATAATGAAATATGAAAGGCAGAAGTGCCTGGAGAAGGTGCGGGAAGGGAGGAGCCCTCCTGATGGGCCAGGGCTGAGCCCCGTCAGTCTGAGGACCCACACCTGATCCCCCTCCCAGCACCTGCACCAGCATCGGGGAAGTTATAAAAGGGGGGGGGCACGGGGAGGGGTTTTGCACCTACAGCCTCACAGAGTACTCGTGCTCTGAGGCAGGACCTGCCCCCCCCCAGCCCCTCCTGCTGCTGCCACGTCCCTGCGAGAGAGGTAAGTTGGCACCCTGGCACGGCACCTCGCTGGGTTGGGGAAGGGCTGGGAGCAAATGCACCCTTTCTCTATTTTATGTGCTTTTGACTGGGTTGAACTTTAAGTGCTGCCCTCCCTCATATTCGCAGGAATTTGGGGCTTGGAGCAACCTGGTCTGGTGGGAGGTGCTTCTGCTTGTGGCACTGGATGGGCTTTAAGGTCCCCTCCAATCCAAACCGGTCTGTGATTCTATGAATAGGTGTAAAGAAAGCACCCACAAAGCAAATATTTCCAGTCTCAGATACTTTTTGGAGGAGGGAGCCGGTGTCCCTTTGTTGGAAGCGCTGGCTATGTGACAAAAGCGGAGACAATTATGCTTTGAAAGGGTGACATGTGTTCCTCTTCTGAAACGCAGCAGCTCCTTGGGGGCTTTTTGCAGTCTGTGGCTTTCCCTGGCCAGCCCCATTTGGTGTGGGAGCTCGGCGGCTGGAGAGATGCTGCGGCACTGCCACAGACCCGAGGGCACGCGCCGGGGTTTGGTGCCACTCGGGAGCGCAGGGGTCGGTCGCTTTGGTTGTGCAGTGAACATTTCCAGTTTTTTCCCATATATGATGTGGTCACAAGTTTCCCGTCGGACTCGGGAGAGCATCCTGCTGCCCCCCCCCCCCTCTGTGCGAGAGCCAGCGCAGCTGCTCGGCTGAGTCTCACCGTTGTGTGCGCATCGGTGTGATCTTAGTTAAATTATATCTAATTAATATACGCGCGTGCTGCTGGGATCTGGCCCCAGCTCCCGGCCGCGGTGGGGAGCGGGAGCAGCCGGGGCCGGGCACAGCGCCGGGAACAAAAGCTGCCTCTTCCTCCGCGTGGTGCAGAGGATCCCGAACAAAAGGTTCACGTTCCCTGCGCTCGTCTCTTTTTTCCTCCCTCCCTCCTTTCTTTTCTCCTGCTCTTCGAGGGAGATTTAAACAGTTCTTTCCCTGATTTCAATTTCTCTGTGCCGCACCAAGAAAGTAGCAATTAACTGTTACCAGGCTGTTTTACAGTCCTGCGGAAACCCTTTCCATCCACTTTGTTTTAAATGGGAATATCTTTTATTCCTAGTTTTCGGGAGTGTAAAACTTTACAGCGTTTGCTGCAAACCTTCATACTTTCTCAGCAGTTTATTGCTCCCTCTGCAGATATATCTTCCCCATAAATAAGGCTTTCATCTCTCCGGTGCGTGCTGAGGAGCCGCAGTGCCTTGGAGCAGTTGTGCTAATGGGGCAGGTTATTCTTAAAAACCTCTTTATTACCCCTCGCTGAGCAGCAAGTCCGGCTGCTCTCAGCTCCCGCACAAGCAGAGGCGGAGAGGCAGAACTGAGGAGTTTGAGTTTCTTGTGGATTCAAGTCCGATGTGGTCGCACTGGTGCCCGATAGCTGCCTTGCAGCTCTCGTTCCCATGGGGCTCTCTGTGACCCTACCCCCATTCCGCTGGAACTTGTAGGGATGCGCTGATGTCCCTGCGTGTGGCTGATGCTGGCTCACACATCTGAACACGAAGGTGAGCGGGCGGCACGCTGGCCAGAGCCTCCCTCCTTCAGAGAGCAAGGCGAGAAGCAATGGGGCCACGCCGGGTTTTTGTTTGTGGCTGGCTCTGCCTGTGTCCCCAAAGGGGATGAGGCGCTCGGCATCCAAGGGGAGGAGCAGGGGGACCGGTCCCTGCTGCGCTCCCAGACCAGCTGCTGCTTTTCTGGGCCTGTCATGACACAAAGGATTCAGAAAGGTGTGGGATATTAATTGCAGCTTTTAGACCCCCGTGTGCTACGTGGTAATTTCCTCACATTATGGTGATAGCGGCTTTAAAAATCATCCTCCTCTCGTCCTCTTTTAACAAAACCCCCCTTGTTTTGCAAAATGCATTTAGGGCAAATTTGTTCAGAGTCCAGAATGGCAGCAATTAAAGCAGTGTTGTGTGTTTGGCATAAATGGAGTCATCCCTGTGTAAGTGTGACCTCCGCCGAAAGGGTGAAATATGTAGTCACTGAAAGCAGGTACCTGTGCCTGCGAGCATCCCGCCATTGCACTGGCAAAAGCTGCGTTCCCAGGGGAAAATATCACCTACTCAGTGCTGTGCTGGTCGCCCGTGCCCATCCCCGCCGCGGAGCGGGCGTGCTGGGTGGTTTATGGTTAGCGGATGGTTTATGGGACCATTTGCCGGTGCTGGTACCTGCCGCCGAGGCTCCAAATGTCAGAGCTGGGCGCGGTGAGGCAGGCGATGGGAACAGGTGGGCTGTGTGGATCTCTGGGGCCCCACTAATTCACAGGGAATAAATTAATAACGGGAATGGGGACAGAGTTCTCTTCTGGGTGCAGGTGACTGAGCAATTCCCTTCTGGCAGGTGGAGGGAGGGAGGAGGGAGACCTGTCATCATCAGACTGCCTTTGATTTCATTGTCTGAGCCAGCCTTAAAGGTATCCTGCCTTTGGCACAGGCTTTGCTCTTCTTGGGGTTCTGAAAGTGGTGCTGAGGCCCGCTTAAAATAATGAGCACCTCTGCTAATTACGCCAGGCTGCCTACTTGCAGCGCAGGCTGTCTCCTGCATCTTCCTCAGAAAGGAGCCAAAGGTTTCCTTCACTCCCAGAGAGACGGGAGGTGTTCCAAGCTAATGATGTTGGTGAGGGGTGTAAAGCCATTTATCCCTGCCCAGACTTGGTCCCTGGCCCTTGTGCCAGGTGTGGGGGGCAGAGGGAACCCTGGCAGGGACAGGGAGGTCTCCTTGTCCCATTCCCACTGTCTGCCTGCAGGAAGAGGGGCAGAGCCATGTGAGAGAGCAGGGATGGGTGGAAGGGGTGAGCTGGGAAGGAACAGTGGGAAAAGGGAAAAACACAGGAGTAGTGCTTTGTTAAGCAAGCTGTATAACAAACTATCACTGCCCACCCAGTCTGTGTCGGGATGGTTTCGATTTTGTCTGTGCCACCTGTACAGGACTCCTGAGTTAGCCTTTGGGGAAGCCATGCAGTGTTCTGGAAGCCCAGTGAAGGTTTTCCAGAGCAGAGCCTGGGGTCTCCATGCCGCAGCAAGGGTGCAACTCGAGGTGTGAAAAGGAGAGTGGCTGTGTTGGTAATCACATCCCTGCTGATGACCATCACCAGTGTTACAGTGGGAGCTGTCGGCCCCGTGCCAAGGCGGTGTGCGGGGCCCTGGCATGGCTCCGGAGCCCATCCACATCCCTGCCCTGGTAACTGGTTGGTTAACGTGGAATTAGCACTGCAACCTCCTGTTTTTGAATGGCACAAATGAGGGGTTGTGGGTTATCTGGAGCTGGCTGTTAAGAATATTGGTGAGTGAAGTCACTTTGGGCTATTAATACAGAATTATTAACTGGGAGATGTGAGGCTTGGAGAGGGAGCCAGTGGCTGGTTGGAGCCGGCAGAAGGGAGCATTGGGTTCTCTCCAGCTCTGCCTCTAGGAAGCACTCCGACCTCAGGGAAACCACTGCCGCCCTCCTCAAAACCGGGAACATTGCTGGCGTGATGCTGCCAGGGAGCACATCTTCCCTAGTGCTCGCAAAGTGCTTCCTTGGAGACCCTGGGCTGGGGAGTGGGTGAGAAGGGTGGTCCGGGGACGCAGCCCGGTGCAGAAGAGCTTGGGGCTCAGCTGTGAATTTCCTGCTCAAGGGAGATGTTGAGCAAAGCACCATAGGGGATGGACCTGCCTGTCCCAGGGCTGCAAACCCCTTCCCATGGCAGGGTTCCCCTCTGAAACAGGAGGAAATGGGGGGAGAGAGGGGCAAGCCACCCTCAGAGGCTGCAGTTGGAGCTGGGTATGAAGTACATGGAGGGACTGGCGGGGAGAATCACTGCATGTTGGGTGCTGCTGCCAAACCCTCTCACCCTGCAGAAGCACGGGAGAGACGAGGCTTCCTGGGAGCGGGCTGCTGCTCCTCGGCCCAAGCAGCCAGCGCAGATGGTGGGGAGATAAACGACGCCATCTCTGTACTGTAGTGGCTCTGCTGTAATTCCTGGCAGACATTTATTAGAGGCAGCCTTCTCTTTTTCAGGGACTGCGACTCCTCGGGCAGGGGGAATTGTGTTGGGGAAGGTGGAAGGCACAACCCGGCATTACTGATGAGCGGTGCCCAAAACCCCATCCATTCCTCTCCTCCAATTTTCTCCTCTGACAATTTATAGGTTAGTTTGATGCCTGAATAGCTGTGTCTCTCTAGTAATATGTATTCTCTGTAAGTATTCCCTGCTGTGGCATATCCTAAGAGAACTCCATCAAATAATTATCTTCCCTTTTATTTATTCACAGTCTTTTCACTCGATCTGCATCACGATAAAATATTCCAATGGTTTCCTCTTAGCACCAAGCCTTCCCCAGATTGTAAAGTGTATTTATGTACAGTATTAAATCCGCCCTGCGCGGCTCTTTATCTCGGCGCTCTCCCTGTTTGATGCTGCCGTCGGGCACTGGCCCTGGCCACCTCCTGCCTCAACACCATGACCCCGTGCGTGCCCAGAGCCAGGGCAGGGGAGGGCTGTGGGTGGGTGAGGACAAGGCTGGTGGAGAGGTCAAGGGATGGAAAAGGGCAGCTCTGCTCGGGAACCGTCCCCTCTCCCTCCCTCCCTTTGTGCCGGGCTGTGGCTGCCGAGCTGCCCGCTGTCAGCAGCAGGACGTGACTGCAGGATGGCCGAGTGCAATCAGAGCAGGGAAGAAACCAATAACCTCTTTTTTCCCTTCTCCGGAGGGACTGAAAGAGCAGCGCTGCTCTTCTCCGAGGACTGGCCGGGTATCCCTGTGCAGACAGCTGGGTGGATGGCCCTTGGGGGTGGCTGCAGCCCTGCACAGAGCTCAGCACCCCAGGGACAGCTGTGGGCATATGCAGCCGGGAGATCACAGGGAATGATGAGCTGGGTCTGAGTGTTGGTGTCCAACACTGGTGAGCATTTTGGAGCAGCCCTTGGAAGGGGTGAGGGCATGCTGCACCCTATGACAAAGGACATCCCTTCTGCACGGGACAGGGGATCTGTGTGTGCAGCTGGGAGAACTGTGGGTCCTCCAAAACAGCATTTCAGAAGCCAGGATATTGTTATCGACCTACCTGAGATGCACAGGCAGCACCTCAGAAAGCCCAAGTGCCCCTTTAATGGGCTTCTGGGCTGAAAGGACTCACGGCTTGCAATGGGAAGTCCCTGGCAATGCTGGGGATTTCATCAGGCCAGAAATGCTCCTCTGCTCTCCAGGGCTGAGGGTGTCAAAGTGAGTTTAACTTTATCTGTAAGTTCGCTCCAAGTACACAAGCGCGCCCCGGGAGCCGGTGAGCTGCACGGCACAGGCAGCATCTGCACTCTGCTGTGCTGGTTGCCATGACGGGAGGACAGCAGTTAATAAGTTAGTCACGGAGCCAAATAGCGGTGACCGTTCATAATCGTGGCTTTTATTCCCTGCTTTGCCTTCAGTAGGCTTGGCTGGTAGGTGGAGAGGCCGTGAAAAGGGGTTTTGCTCCCCAAAGAGGAAGGTGCCAGGAGAGAACCAGTCGTGGGGAGGATGAAGACCAGGATATGCTCCCGCTTGCTTGGCTCCCACTTCTCTTCAGAGTGGATTCCCCTAAACTGTGGTGAGGCGAGTTCCCTAGCAAGGGTTAACTGAGTGTATAAAATTGATTGCGATTTTAGTAATTCAGTATAATCACAGTCTACCAGCAGGTTGCTTTTCCAGCAGGAGGGTTTGGAATTATTTTCTGGAGTTTGCAATATAGAACTTAAATTAAGCCTCAGAAGTCAGAGGAGCTCTGCTGCATCTCTAATGTGGTGCTAAATTCTCAGCAGCACATTCTCTGTATTAAAGCCTTTGCTAGCAATTAGGTTCGTTAACTATCACAATACCTTATTTATTACTCGGCATGCCATATGGTTTCCCAGCTAAAGAATGGCACCCGTTCTAGCACAGACCATTTGGCATCATAAAAATGTTAACAAATAATGTTATGGCTCTCAAGGGCAAAAGGGCTCGCTGGGTTGCAGGTCTGCACGGCAGGAGAGAATATGAAAACATTTTTCTTCTATGGCAAAATAAAGAATTCCTCGAGACAGAAGTATTCAAAGAATATCACGCTCACATCACGCAAATGGGAGTTTTATACATGCCCGTAATGGGTCTGTCAATATTTGCAGCAGGCAGCACGCTCACTCATTGCCGCTCCTTCCCCCCCTCCTCCCCTGAGCGTGGACCTCGGTGGGAGCACTGGCGGAGCAGGACCCACCTCCCTCCAAGCCTCCTCTTACACTTCTTGATGATTTTTTTGTATTTCTACACTGCAGAAGGACCTATCAGGGGTGAAGTTGCACCAGTGGAAAGAGCAAACTGGAAGCCTGACCGTGGGATATAAAGTTGGGTGTTCTGTCCCTGGAAAGGGAAAAATCTTGGTGGTACACGAAGGAGATGGCGAGCAGTGTTCAGCCCAGGCTGCGAGCGTTACACGGCGCACACTTGGGTCCTACTTTCAGCAGGATTAGGATTATGAGAGACAGAGGCAGCATCCCAGGTCACAGACTGGAGCACCGTGTGGCCAGCACATAAGGAAAATGGACTTTTCCATTCCTGCCTTCGACTGGATTTCCCAGAATAAACACATCCAGAAGGTGATTGTGGCAAAGTGTGACTGAAAGCAGGGTAGCGATGAAAGCACAGATGGAACTGGGCTTTCTGATCCTATTACAGGATCCCACGCCAGCCTCCACATTTCCAGAGACTGGTCCCAAAGCATGGCTTTGAGGCACAAGCAACACCACTGAGTGTCCTGGGCACTGCTCCCTCGGTGCCCAGGTGAGGCAGTTTCCCTCTGAGCCTGCTCCACATGATTCCTGGCAGCATCCTGCTCTCCCCGTGGCTCCAGCCATGTCCTAGCTCCCCGAGAGGGAAGGGATGCCCTGAGCAGCTGATGCTGCAAGCGCACGAAGCCCAGCAGACCGGAGATGTGGATTACAACCCCTGCAACTGTAGTCCTGGTTGGAAACCTGAAGGAGGTGCAAAACCAAGAAGAAAACAACTCGGCCCGCGTGTGAGTTGAGACCTGGCGGCTGGAGCCCTGCGCGCGGGCTCAGGGTGTCTGCAGGCAGGTCACTGCAGCAGCACGGCATCAGCTCGGTCATTGCCCTGCTGTGGGTGCAGGCCAGGCAACGTGGTGCCCTCCTGCCGAGAGCAGCCAGCAGTGAGACCAGCACAGCTCAGTGCCCCAGGATCTAGAGCAGGATGCTCTCAGATAATTGCCATGGTGATGACCGCTGCAGAAACGCCTTCGATGTACAGAACAACTGCTCTTCCCACGGGCAGCAGCAGAAATGAGAGCGCTGGGCAGCAGCTCAGCCAGGCCATGATCTGTTGGTGCATGCTCCGGAGCCGCCCGGGTCCTGCTGGAAACGTTCTTCCTGGGAAGGGATGTGATGTGGAGCAGCACTGTGCAAACCTCCCTGGCTGTAATGCCAGCCAGGATTATTCCTCATCACCTCAGCTGAACTCTTGAGCAACACTTGTGAGGGATTTCACCTGCCAGTTTATGCAGTGCCACTTCATGTCTGAAATAAAGACATTCTTGGGGGGAGCCCATGAGCTTTGTGTTTTATGGCAGCTGATGGCGTGCAACACCATGTGTGAAGCCATGTCCTATGGCTTGATCGGAGGATGAGTGTGGCCAAAGATCAGGACCCAGAGCTCAGCATGGTGAGATCCCCAAAAGCCACTGCGTTGTGTGGCCCTGGGCAGGTCCCCAGCCACAGCACCAAGGACCCTCAGCAAGCTGGTGATGCCATGGCTGTTCCTGTTGTGACAGCAGTGACACGTGCTCTGACACTGAGTGTTTAATGCAGAACTTCTTTTGAATAGAGAGTTCTTTTTTCAGTGACAGGGAGAAATGGGATTTGGGTCCATTGGTGCTGGAACTGGCATTTCCCAGCCTGGCTGTCCCCCTCTCTGCATCCCCAGGAACACGTGGGGACCTCTGGCCCTGGGCAGACAGGTCTTATCCAGGGAGGGCTTTGCAGGAGTGTTTACTCTCATTCCTGGGAGGCCGATCGAGCCGTTCCAGCAGGGAATGTGGCATGGCCGAAGGGGGGACCCTGCCAAGCTCCCTCCAGCCTTGTCCAAGGGCACTGTGGTTCCTCCCGAGCTGCCCTCCTCCCAGTCCCCGTCACATGGCCCTGCTGCAGAGCCTGTCTTCATGGGACTCACAGCAATGGACAGGCACATTGTGAGTGAGCTGGAGTACGTGGGTTTCTCCTGACCTTCGCGAGGGATTCATAACTATCTCCCTGAAAAGGGTGGTTTGCAAGCTGGCTTGATGCACGAATGTTATCTGAGGTTCCAGTCACTTAGGAATCTGACCAGATAAGATACTGGGGCTTTATTGTATCTTCTGGCAATTATTAAGAAAATAAAATCAGTTAATATCTAACCTTGAACCTAGACTGTGATGTTTGGCCTCAGGCTTTTTTCTAACTCTCTTGTACAGTTTAGAGGGGTGCTAGGAATGATGGAAGAGATGAACAGGAATTTAAACTGAGACTAAAATACCTTCATTATGCATCTAGATCAGCTGAGAAACAGGATCTGTATGATGTGTGATTCAGCCACCAGATATTTTTTTTCCTGGTGCAAGAAAGGGAAGGAGGAAAGGAGGAGGAGCCCCTTTGGCAGAAGTTTCCCCAGCTGTGGAGGCAGTTTGTGTGAATATTTAGTGCACAGATATGTTAAGAGAAGGGAAGGGGGGGAGGTTTCCACAAGTGTGGGCTTTTGTTTGCACTGTCAAAACTGGTGATGCATTTTCTGTGCACACACACACAGGCATGTAAATATTTATATACACATACATTTTCCTTTGGGAAGGGGGGTAGGTGACTCCTGCAACTGGAAATGGGATGTGGAACTTTGCCTGTGCTGGAGAGGAAAGATGAAATTAGGGGTAAAGGAGTTTCTTGGTGATTGGGATTCAGGATCTGGCTTGTTCCCTGCAGTAAATGGGCTCGCTGGGGAGGAACACCGGCTGCTTTCAATGGGGTGGCCCATGCTGCTCATGGGCCTGAGCCACTTTCAGGTTTTCTGGCTCCGAAGTCATTCAGGGGCTCTTGGAAACTGTCCTGTTCAAAGACAGGAGGAGGTTTAAGCAATATGTTAATGAGATGGTAATCTCATGCTCAGAAAAGCACGCAATGGGTATTTAACTTACCTGAAGCGCTCATTAGTGTCTAAACTTCAGCACGACCCCTGAGTGGAGGTGCAGCTTTGGAACCACCACCTTCCCCAGTGCCAAAGTAATCCTGAGGAGACCCAAAACCCAAAGGGAGGTTGGGGAGAGAGGCTGAAAGTGGGAAGCAATGCTGTGAGAGTGTCCCTGTTCTGGTGGGCAGAGCCAGCCCCCCAGTAGTGCTTTGCTGAGCCCCGGTGTCGATTCTGCCTTATTTAAGTGTTTTTTTCCCCAGGATGAACTTTACCAAGCACAAGTGCAGCACTGTACAGTTGAGGCTGACATTTAACGTCTCGGCACATCTCTTCTCTTGTCCCATGCAGGATGTCAAATATTTTAGGTTAAGAGAAGGGGGAAAGAGGAAAAATAATTACATAGTAAATTAAACAAAGGCAACCCCCCTCTCGCTTATTAGGACTTCAAAAGTTGCTGCCTCTGGCTCGAGCTCGTACAAAGGGTAACGCTAAAAATAGGTACTGTACAAATGATTAGGTCATAGCCTGCTAGAGGGAGACATTTTTATTTAATTACTAACCCGGCAGCGTATTGCTGGGGGGAATACATAAACACAGCGGCTCAAAGCCCGGCTGTAAAGTTTGTGCTCCTCCGCTGAGTCACTGTGGCTAAATTCCCTTTTGTGTGGGGGATTTAGGGGAGGAATGCTGGAAGGCTGGCCCGGCTGCCGCCCTCCTGAGTCATGGCTCCCACTCAGCCTCGCAAGCTCGGGCTGTAAGCTGTTAATTAGCCTCATTTTCTTAGGGTCTGCTTGTACAGGACCTGGACAAAGGGGGAGGGATGGAGGGATGTGCTGCTGTGGATGCACGAGCAGCACATCCTGCATCACTGGTGTTGTGTCGTGACCCATCCCTCGTGCTCTTCGAGGGATGGATGCTCCTCCACTCCTTTGATGTAACAGCATCAATTCGGTCCTCGCGCGAACGTGCGGCTGTGAGCCACGGCTGGCTGAGCAAAGTTGTGACTCAGACAGCCACTTACAAGCAGGAACGCCGTGCCGTACGGGTCTTACCATCCCCGTTTGTTGCCTGGATGCGGTATCCCTTGGAGGAGACCAGCAGAAGCCAAGGGAGGGTTTCTCGGGGCGGGCGGCAGCTGGTTGTGTGTGTGCAGCAGCCCCGTGCAGGGCGGCCGAGTGCAGATGTGCACGGTGACACGCTGGGCTGCACGGGTCACGAGGCGGGTGATGCAGTTGTCCCCGTAGCTGCTGCCATGCCTTGTTCGCATGCTCCAGTGTCGGCTGGATGGTTTCCCTTGTCCAGCTGGGGCCGAGAGGTTGAAGGGCAGAGGCAGATGTGTGGGAAAGGGTGGATGAGTGTCCCTGCAGCATGCTCATCCAGTTTGCTTACAGCTCTGCTCCTGCACCCGTTTATTTTGTCACCGATTGCCACATGGGTAACTTGCCAAGAAGTGCAAAGCCGTGCTCCTGGCATCCCACACCGCAGCCCCAGCCTGACTGTATCCTCAGTGACTCTCAGGTTCCCTTTGTGCAGCCAACGGGGGCACAACAAAGAGCCTGTTCCTGACTCCTTCGCTCGGGTCCAACATCTGTGTAGCTTGGGCAGATCCTGGTGCTCCGCAATGGCTTTAATAGGAAGCTTAACGTGCTGTGGCTGCACGCGGGGCAGCCAGCTGTGGGCCCACTGTGGCTCCCCTCCCTCCCCCTTGCAAACAGCTTTGTGCATTTAGGGTTTGGTTTGGGGTTTTTTTAATAAAGTCTGACACACTCGAGCATCTTTTCATAAGCTGTCAGCTTGCCACTTGCAGACGTTGTGCCCCATTCCCTAGTGATGCTGCCGTGCCTGACCAAACCCCGGCTGGGCACCTGCACATGCCAGAGCTCAGGCGCTGTGAACTGCTCCGAGTCTGGAGCGACACCAAAAATTGGTTTTTGTAAGTCACAGGGGTTTGGTTTAAGTTAAAGCAGATCTTATTTTGCACAAAATCCTTGTTGCAGTGATTCATAGTTCAGCTTCGCACCAGCGAGGCTGAAAAAGCCTCCAAATGCACCAAAACCAAACTGTTCCTGGGTGATGTGTGAGTGGTGAGCAGGGAAGTTCCCATCCTGTCCCTGTGGGCGCACCTCAGGGGTGCATCGGCCGGTTCCCCGATATAGCAGGAGGGGCTTAGAGTTCCAGGGGCAGAGCTGAGCTGGAGTCCACCAAATTAGGGGCACAGGAACCAGAGGGGTGGGAGCCGTTCCGTTGTGTCCCTATCTAGACTGGACAGTGGCGGATGAGGAGCTCTAACATTGCTGAAGGAGTGCTGGTGATGGAAAAGGGCATTTACCCAGGGGAGAGGGGAAGGAGCAGCTGTGTGCATGTAGGTTTCAGGGGTGACAGAGGGGAGCCTTGGGGGGAGTCCTCCTCCCCTTTGCTCAGGACAGGTGATGCTCAGGAAACTTCTGACTGAAGTTGTCTCCCACTGCTGTTTTCTGCGGGCTAAGCATCCTGAGCAAGGAATTCCCTTTCTTCTTCTCATTTTGGAGATGACCTCTCTACCTCTCATGTGCCTGGCTGGGTCCTGGAGGAGCAGCCAGGAGCTGCCCTCATCCCTAGACATACTTCACTTGCCTTCTCCATGCTTTGTGGAGCTTTTCTGTCTGTGAGCCCACTGATGCTCACTACGCTACTTGTGCTGGGAAAGCACATGTTGGTGTCCCCCCCTCCAAAATAAAGGGGGGGCTGGAGGTGGATCTGAAGGCATCCCTGGGTCTCCTGGGAAGGATGCCTGTGCTCCACCTGAGCCTGTGCTGGGAAGACCTTCCTGAGAAACCACAAATTTGATGCTGGAGGTTAATAATAATCGCACCAGGCAGCACATCATTGCCCCTGTATCTGGTTGAGAGATTTACAACTGAAACTCGTGGTGGAGGAAGAAATTGCCTCAATCACTTGGAGTAATGGCACATGGAGAGGCACTTGGGTGTGACTGCTATTTAACACGAGAGCCCAGCTTGGCTTCATTTAACGTGCTGGTTCCTTTCTAATAAACACGTTACACTACAAGGTGGGGATTAAGCTCAGAAAAGTAAATAAATTGGAAACTGATGGGGAGAGATGGGAGGGAAATGGAAGGTACTGGGGGGGGCAGCGGGTGATTAACTCCCATGCTGTGGTGTGGGGAAATGACCCCTAAGGCAGTGGCTTCTTGAGCTTTGTTTCGGCATCTCCGTGGGTCCCACCCGGGGGCTGTGGTGCTGGGCTCACAACGTGCTGGCAGGTCCAACGGCTGAACCTGTGAGGTGGTTTTTCTACCCTTCTCCATGGCACTAAGGCAAGGTTCTGCTTTTGTTTCTCCTCTTTGGCTCGTGAATGCGTCCAGATCTGTCCTAAGAGTTTGTGAGGAAGCAAGGGCTCAGGTGTGGGCAGAGCCAGTGGGGACTGGCTGGAGGGGCTGGGGGAAAGACCTCCACAGTGCTGTGGGGTGCTCCTGGGTCTTGCTTTGGTTCAGCCCCCTCAAAAAGAGAGGGACAAAGGCCTCGAGGAAAGGGAGAGCCCTTCGGTTTTGGCTGACAAACACCACTCATGGAAAGATGCTCTGGCTGGAGTCCTCTAACGAGCTCTTCCATCTTGCTTTGCCTCTAAAAGCAAAACAACCCCCATGTTCAAACCCTCCACTGCCCAGGGAGGAGGTGTCCATAGGCATCAGGCCAGGAGGGATTTGGGTGCTCAGGGTCTCAGTCCTCCTTGGGATTGACCTCTCGGGCAAGGCAGCCGTGGGAAGCCGGTCTCTTAAACAACTCAGTAGCTTTTACTATATGTACTAGAGGAGCAACAAAAAAGTGCAATGCACCCGTTGACAGGGAGGACTGGGGGGTTAATTTTCAGGATGCTGCCTGGGAATTTAGCCGTGGGATTTCCATTATTACTAATGGGACTCACGCAGCTTAATTTCATGTGAGCTACACTAAAAACATACCCCTAACCGGCTGCAGAATTCCAGTCCTGAAATCAAGCCTTTTAAAAGTTAGAGGAGGGTAAACAACCACCTGAAACCACATTGTCTCGCTATTCCCCCCCTCTCGGATTGAGGAGCTGGGAAGGGGGAGGAACTCAAGCGGTTGTAGGCAATTAACAAACCCATCCCGCAGGCACGCTGGCTGCCTGCGCCGCCTTCTCGCTCGCTGCCAATTAAACCGGCAGAGTTATAACCCCCGAAAAAATAGGGGTAGCTGATGCCTTAGCCTTAAGTATACTCCTGTGTTATCGTATGCGTCTAATAACCTGATCAGCGCCGCCGTTCGTCGCGAGGCCTCCGTGATGAGGCTGTTCTTGTTAAATGACTGCTATCATCTGGTCCCCAAGTACATTAAATCCCATTATAATTATAAACACACTTCCCCATAACGTTCTCCTTAGATTACATTTGCGCTGCGTTACCCCAAGGGTATCTTTGTACTAATACCGGCCGTAGTTGTTGTTTTAGCTGACAACGCTGGGCCCCGCGCCGGCTGCGGTATGCCACGGGCAGTGCCGGAGAGGGAGAGGTCTGCAGTCCCACGGCTGTGCCATCCCTGGGAGATGGCAGAGGTCGTTAATTGCAGTGTGGGTGCCCGGGTGGCATGGGTTGGGGATGTTCTGCCTGGGGAGCAGCTCCCTTGGCATGGGGTGGCCCGTGGCATCAACGAGCTGCCGGTGGTTTGGTTTGCTCCCTTTCCTTTTGCCGATCCCTGGCAGACCTCCATGGGGTCCTTGGGCGCAGGGATGTGCCATGTTCCGATGTATGAGCAGTGCCAGCACAGGGCAGGTGCTTAGGGTAAAATCCTCTCTATTGGGATGATGTGGAGTAGGCATTTAGGGCAGGATGCACTGTACTGGAGCGATGTGGGGTGTGTTTAGGGCAAAATCTGCTTTATTGGGGTGCTGCGGCATAGGTTTAAGGCAGAATCCTTTTCTCGGGGTGACGTGGGGTAGGTTTGGGGCAATTTATGCTTTATCGGGGTGGCGCAGGGTGCATTTAGGGGGTGATACGCTTTGTTGGGGTGCTGCGGGGTGGGTTTATGGGAAAACCCGTTTTACGGGGGCGATGCGCGCTCGGTGCCGCGGGCTCCCAGCCCGGCCCCCCAGACCGCGCTGATTTTCCGTTCCGCCCCGGCGGGCCGCAGAGCCCGGGGGGCTTCGGGGGTCGGGGGGGCGTTCGCTTCCCCCCGGGGTCGCTTTTGTTTGGCGCGGGGCCGGGGGTCCCTCTGCTCGCCCGCGTCCATCGCCGCCGCGCACCCGGGGGGTTCACTTTGTGCGGCGGCGGGCGCGGGGCGGGGCCGGG
>VZRW01009673.1:498034-530393 GCA_013398125.1 Aegotheles bennettii
TCTCTCCCCCCGCTCCTCTCCCCCCTCCGCCTTTTGTTTTCGCAGATAGTCGGCACACAAAGCTGGTCCCAGACTTGCGCAACGCCGAGGCACCCTGATGAGCCAGCCTGGGGAGCGCCATGGATTTGACTAAGATGGGCATGATCCAGCTACAGAACCCCTGCCACCCCACCGGGCTGCTGCACAAAGCCAACCAGATGCGCCTGGCGGGGACACTCTGCGACGTGGTCATCATGGTGGACAGCCAGGAGTTCCACGCACACCGGACAGTGCTGGCCTGCACCAGCAAGATGTTTGAGATCCTCTTCCACCGCAACAGCCAGCATTACACCCTGGACTTCCTCTCGCCAAAGACGTTCCAGCAGATCCTGGAGTACGCCTACACTGCCACCCTGCAGGCCAAGGTTGAAGACTTGGACGATCTGCTCTATGCCGCTGAGATCCTGGAAATCGAGTACCTGGAGGAGCAGTGCCTGAAGATCCTGGAGACCATCCAGGCCTCCGAGGACAATGATGCTGAGGGTGCCATGGCTGATGGAGGTGCCGCCGCCACCGAGGAAGAGGAGGAGAGGAAGTCGAGGTACATCAAGGGCCTCTTCATCTCCAAGCCTGCTGGCGAGGAGAGCAGCTATGCTGGCATGGCCGGCCAGAGTATGCCAGTGGCCATGGTAGAGCAGAGCCCCTCCGCTTCCTTCGGCCCCCTCTCCGCCATGAGCCCCACCAAGGCAGCAGTGGACAGCTTGATGACCATCGGGCAGTCGCTGCTGCAGGGCACCCTGCCGCCCGCTGCCCCTGAGGACTCACGCCCCACCACCGCCCGCCGCCCCCCTGGCCTTGCCGAGGTGAAAACCGAAGCGATGCAGGTGGACGAGGCCTCCAGCCATGACAGTCCCCGGACGGCTGAGCCCAGTGCATCCAGTGGGGAGAAGCCTGAGGAGAAGGGCAAGGAAGGGCCCGGCACCCCGACCCGCGGCAGTGTTATCACCAGCGCCCGTGAACTGCACTATGCCCGTGAGGAGGGGGCCGAGCTGCCACCCGAGCCTGGGCAGGGGCTGCCGCTGGGCCCCGAGCCCCCCGCTGCCCCGGGCGACAAGCCCCTGGGCATCTACTCCCTGCTGCCAAACCACAAGACTGAGCCGGTGCTCGGTGTGCCGCCCGCCGTGGCGTCTGCCCTGCACGTGCAGCCGGCCCTGGCCGTCTCCATGGACTTCAGCGCCTACGGGGGGCTGCTGCCCCAGGGCTTCATCCAGCGCGAGCTCTTCAGCAAGCTGGGCGAGCTGGCGGCCGGCATGAAGACGGAGAGCAGAGCCCTGGGCGAGCAGTGCAGCGTGTGCGGGGCAGAGCTGCCAGACAACGAGACCCTCGAGCAGCACAGGTGAGTGCTGAGGCGCCGCGTCCTGCGCCGTGCGGGATCGTGCCGGGGGATGTTGATGTCTGGCCGGGTGTCAGTGTGAAGGTTCCGCTGCGTACCCTGAAACGGGGCTGCGGAGCAGTGCGCTCGGGGTCATAGCTGGTGCAACTTCTCCAGGGCTGGCAGCCGTGCCAGAAGGTTCCTTCCTGCGGGTGCCAGCTCAGGAGGGAGGCTGGACCAGGCTCGGGCCGTCGGTGTTCCCTGGTAGCACAGACCTCTCTGGTTTCCCTGCTGGTGTCTGTTGAACGGTGGCTGGTGGTTGCCACCCTTTGAGTTTAGGGATCTGCATGTAAATGGGGTGTGTGGGGTCAGGCGGCCCTTGCCCACCCTCTGCTGAATCCTCCTGCACCAGCATCCGAGGGGGGAGCGCCTGGCGGGACCCCCACCGCAGCGCTGACACGCGGGATCGCAGCACACTGTGCCTTGCCAGCCCCGGGCTTGATGCCGCTCGCCTTCCCGGTCTATGAAGTGTTTGCACTTTGCACGAAGTAGCGCGTAGGTCAGGCTGGATGACGCGGGGTGAGCGCGGGGGGCTCGTGCTGTCGCAGAGCCACAGCTCCGTCCCCGTGGGGAAGGGCTTGGGGTGAATCTCCGGCTGCCACAGCTGCGGGTGTGATTTCGGGGCGCCCCTGCTCGGGGTGGAGGGATCTTTGTGCTTGCACCTCGGGGAGCTGCTGTGGGATTGTTACTGGTGTGTGAGTTTGATGCTCCCCCGTTTACTGTCTCCTGATTGTGGCAACAAGGGCTGGAGCTCATTCCCCGATTTGGCTGGGATTACATTAATTACTGTGCCTAAATTGGCATTGCCGGTTGAACCCCTTGGTGCTGGGCGTGCTTCGGCACAGCGCTGGCCCCTGGTGTGGCCACGTCCTGGCTGGGAGCGGGTGGCACCGGCGTGGTGCCAGAGCTGCTCGCAGCATCCCTAGGCTGCACACCCTGTCAGAATTTTAATGAATCAACAGGTTAATTAGTCCTGATGCACATAACGCGCTCGAGGGAGGGTGGCGGTGCCAATGTGTGCCTCTGGCAGGGCAGCCGGTGCTCGCCGCCCGCAATCAGTGTGGGGTGTGCTGGAGCCAGTGTCGGGTGCCCGAGCAGCGGCTCCCAGCACCTTCAGCCCATGAGCGTCCCCAGCACGGGCGGCAGCCGCTGCTCCAGGGGTCTCAGCCCCGCACGGGTCTGCAGCATCGCCTCTCGCTCTGGCCAGCGGCTCGCCACGGACCCCAAGAGCAGCCCAGAGGGGTCCCCTGGCTCCATCTCGGTGCTCAGCCACTCTCGGCTTTGTTCCCTGTCTCACGAGTGGGAGAGCCAGGGCTTGCCTTGGCCAGCGTGCCCGAAGCCGCCTCGGCACTCGTCCCCAGCCGTGCGGTGATGCAGACCGAACGTCACCGGAGGAGAGCTGCAGTGAAGGCTCAGAGAGAATTTTAACGTGCCTTCCTGCCATGGTCTCGAGCATCTCCCTTTCCCCCTCCCGGCGCGTGAGCAGCGACCGATGTGGCTGCAAGAGAGGGCAAGGCCAGGGCTGCCCGGTGGCTCCGGCCGCTGGCCGGGCTCTGCCTGGGGCAGGGCTGTCCGCTCGGACCCTGCCTCGCGCAGCTGGGCACTTGGGGAGTGTGGCTCAGCCCGTCCAGCGCAGCAGCTGGCATTTCGTGGTGCCTTCCCAGGTTTGGCTTTTACTGACAGCCACACTGTGATCATAGCTGATTTGTTAATTATTCATGGTCCTTATCTAGGGCTGGGTCCGTGCCGCGCTCCGAGGGCTTGCGGCTCTGGCTGGAGCATGGAGCTGAGCACTGGCCCCTGCGAGCGGAGCCAGCGAGGCAATGGCTCCAGCCAGCGCTGGGCTCTGTCTGCCTGCTCTTGCTTTCAGGCAGATTACCTGATGCTGTCAAACTTTGCGGGGTGAGCCAAATCCTTTGAGCCATTTTTAAACTGATCATGAGGCCGTCCATGTTGAAAAGCATTGGGCAACAATCAGATGAACTCACCCCCCCAGAGCCGGGATCCGAGGCAGTTTGTGTGCAGGAACGGTCTCATGTGGCTTTTTTATGGTGTTTGCTTTCTAATACGTGGTGAAAATTACCATTTGGGGAGGATTTGTGGGATCCTGTTGTATTTATGGAGCTGTTAAACAGCATCCACACTAGAGTGGGGTCTGTAACTCGGCTGGAGCAGTTCTGGGGGTGGTGGCAGCTGCACCGTGCCGACTGTGAGCTCCTCTCTGCTCCAGTGCCTAGGGGAGACACGGTCTGGGGGCTCTGTGCCTCCTGCCGAGGCCCTGGCACCAGGCATCAGGTCCCCAAGTCGGCTGGTGGCAAGGGCAGGATGTGCCGGGGGCACCGTGGTGCTGATCGCGCTTTCGCTGACCTCTTTCTGCCGTGCATTCGCTGCTGCGGTTTTGCTTTCCCACCCGGATGTGAGCACGGAGGTGCCCAGAGCAGTGCGGTTCCCCACTGGGGCCCACTGCCCCAGAGGGGCGCCCCCCTGGGATGCTCGGCGCCCCCCCGGGATGCTCAGCCCCCTGGGATGCAGTGGCTTTTGCTTGCTGAGCACCAGCAGGTGCCAGAGCCGGACCCGCCTGCGAGGAGCTCTGTGAGCACCGTGGCTGTTTACAGCACACCAGCGCGTGTGTACATATGGTGTGTGTTTGTTTACACACACACATGCCTATATAAGTATAAATATATATGTTTGTAGTCTCGGAGGGTTCTGAGTGTTGTTCCTGTCTCCATTAGTGTGGGAAAGGCAGGCGAGTGGGGGGCCGGGCTTTGGCAGTGCGGGGGGGCCGCTCGCCCCTGGTGACAGAGGGTGCCCGGAGGACGGTGTCTGCCCCGGCTTTGTGGCTGCCCGTGGCCTCGTGGCAGCATCGCCTGGGCCGTGTCATGACTCGGGCGAGTCGAGAGCACCGAGCTGTGACCTTGCGGTGGCCAATGGCTGCACACCATGGTGCTGACTCTGATGGGGGTTTTTGGGTCCCCACCCTGCCGGCTGCTGCATAATCCATTTTTTTCTTCTTTACCGAGCTTATGGTTTTGGCTAATTGAGTGTATATTGAGTCAGCGACTCTTTAATTTTTTTTATAAAAGATTTCCTCCTAGGTTCAGCAAAGTTCAAACTTAATCTAATGTTAGTATTGATCCTTGCTTCTAATTGCAGGCAAAAAAGCCATAGTTCAGTGGCCCTTTTTGGGCTTGTTTGTATGAAGGAAAACCTCCTGAGCTGCGGTGCCAGTGCTGTGCCGAGCCGCTGGCTGGGTCATCTTCCATCAGGAAGTTTTATAAAACTTCATAAAAGGCGTGGTTTCATGTTTTTAACATCGATAGGAACCGGCAAGGCTGTGGGTGAGGGTGCGGTGCAATACAGTCCGGTGGCGGCACGGCCGAGCATCCAAACCCCGGTGGTGCCTGGGAGTTGGCCGCCGTGCCGACGCGGCCTGCTGGCAGCACTTGCCACATGTGTTGGTGCGAGATGGGGATGCTCGGCTGGAAAATGAAAGCACTTTGTGGCGATGGCACTGCCAGGCCAGTGGAGGCTGGTGGTGGGGGATGCTCCCCATGGAGTGGTTGGGGCTGGAAGGTGTCGGTCCTTGCTGCCTGCGGTGGATGCCCCTTGGGGAAAGCCTCCGCTCACATTTTCACCTGATTTTGGCATTTTGAGGTTTCATGGCTGAGCAGTCACCTAAAGACATGTGCTCCAGTGGAGCATGTTAAGGGCAGGAATAAGGAGGTTTACTCTTCTGCCTTGGCTGCTGACCGACCACAATGCTCCAAACTGCCGAGTTTTGCCCCGTTTCTGAAGCACACAAGAACAGCAGATCTGTCTGCTTCCAGCATCCCTGGTATGTGGGACCTGGCACCAGTGCTCCCACCAGTCCAATGTGCAAGACCAGGAACTGAGGCTCCCGCTGGTCCAAGGTGCTCCTGCGGAGGGAACCCGCAGCTTCCCGTGGGGATCCCACCCCCAGCCTAGCAATCCCCATGACTGTTGGTCTGTGCTGAGCTGTAATGTTAATGCTGTAGCAAACTTAAGTAGCCATGATGGGAAATTTGGCTCTTCCTTTGCCAGGCTCACCTCCATCCATCTCCGACTGGGTTAGCCGCGCCTTGTACTACCACTAATGCCATTAGGCGCGTTGGCACTGCTTGACGTGTCACAGTGAGAAACAGATGCAGGATACCATTAAAGCAATAAACGTGATAAATCGGATCCCAAGTGCTTTGTGAGATGTTATTAGTGTTAATTTTGGTAGCCTGATACAGTGGTGGCTTTTTATTTTATTTTAAGCATTTGGCAATTTATGTTCTGCTGCAATGGAAACTTGGAAGAAAAAGGAGAAGAGAGGAAAAACAAGGGGGGAGGGAAGACAAAAAAAAGCCTGCAGCCCCCCAAACTCTGCCCGTGATTACTTCCAGAGTCCAAAGATGACTTGGCAGCTCTTGTTTCTCGCTGATGGACCTTATTAGCAGCACCTGGCATCAGAAGGGGCTAATGGAAACCAGCGTCAGCAGCCGCGGCCACTGCCATGCGGCTCCGGCAGCACCAGCCAGCCGGGCGAGGAGGCTCTGATCAGTTTATGGGCTGGGGGACGTGCCCCGCTCAGGAAATGAATGTTGCAGCCAAGGTCCGCGGCGCTGACCCCGAGCGTGTAACCTGTGAGCGCCGGCGGAGACCCCGCGCAGGATGCTTGGGATTTCGGGGGCTCTCTGGTTCTTGTCACGGGCAGAGGGGGAATACGGCCTGCTCTGTTGCAGCCTTGAACTTTTGATTTATTCAGTGGGGGACTTAACCGTTTCCATACCCGGCTCCCAGCTCGGATGGGGGAAAAGCCCCTTTGGCTTCCATGTTGTTCTGTCAATTATTCTGCATCATTTTAGTGGTGTGGGTGATGTGTTTGGAAGCAAAACTCTGAGATTTCCATCAGAAAATATAAATTTTTTTTTTTTTTCACATTTATTTCTTTTTCCTCTTGCCCAGTAACAAATTTTGTGTCTTCCCAACCAACAGCAGTGGAGGGCTCCCAGGGGGGACAGTGGGGATGGGGGTGCCTCCACCTTCCCAGAGCTCTCTTCCCTGGGGCCGGGATCTGCACCAGCTCATCCCCGTCGGCTGCGGAGCTGGGACCCTGGTGCATAAAACCCTCCTGACTGAGGACACTTGAGCAGCTCTTTCCCCAAAGCACGCTCACTCGCAGCAGCTCGATGAGCTTCACGGAGCCCTTTCAGTTCTTGTTACAACTCGTGGAGTGATGTTGGTTAAAAATGTATTTGCTGGCTGCACAGTGGGACCCTGGGGGAGCCTGTGCTGCTCAGGAGTGACGCTATCGCCTCTTCTTTCTTCTCCCCGTGGTACGTGGAGATGGTGCAGAGCAGCCCGGGCAGCTCGTGATGGAGCATCCCTGCAGCCTTTCCTGCGATGCTGGCTCTTTAGTTACACGGGTGTGTAAATCTGTTTTCCTTGGATAGAGTAAAACGATCTGCATTTTTCTTTTTGCTCGCAATTAGCAAGATTTTTCTTTTACCCCCCTCCCTCCTTGACAGCTTCAAGAGAGGCTTTAAATGAGTAATTACTAAATATTTCCCGGCAGCCAAACACGGGGCCATGGCATCTCCTGTTGCAAAAGTGAAAAATATTTCTGTTTGCAGTTAATTTTAGTGGCAGGCAGATCATGTTAACTGGGTGTAATTGCTTCCAGATATGGCAGAGGGTTTTGTGTGTTGGGATGAAGGGTCTGGTAAGTGCTCACTTCCTGTGTAAATTAGCCTATTCCATTCATTCCTGCTCACCCGGCAGTCCTGGCTTGTGTCACTCTGCCTGGAAGGTTTTTTTCCCCCGGCCCAGTGTTAGGGAGCTCGGTGCGTTGTGGTCGGTGCAGTCCTTCACTGGGCATCACTCCTGTCTTTGCTGTCATAAGTGGGCGCTGTCGGGATGCACGGGCACCTGCATCCCGCTCCATAGCCACGGAGCAACGGAAGCCCAGGGGCACACAGGTGCCAGCAAAATGTCACTGCCAATGGCGGTGTCTACACGGGAAGGCTGCATGTGGCAGGTCATGGTGGGTTTGCTGAAGGTGGGCTTGCTCCCTGGCCCTGATGGAGACCGGCGGTTGCCAAGCTGGAGCAAGGAGGGTGGCACAGGGGAATCTCAGATGGAAGAGATTCGTGTACCATGAGAGATGGAGAATGGTTTGTGCATCATTCTGAATAAATGCAAACACGGTGAGCAAGCCTGCGTGTTCTTAGGTGCCTTTTAATACAGGCTTAGGAGCTTTTGTGAAGCTGTGAGGTCTTCTCTTATTCCCAGGCTCAAGCCCGGTTGCAGAGAGCGGCTGTGGGGCGCTGGCAGCGTTGTGTGTCTGTTCCTCCTGGGTAACCTTTGCCTAGGCTGAAGTGTGCCTGACGTGCTCGCTATCAGAATGCCAGTTGGCGCTGGCAGGGTTTTGGGTGAGTTCTGCAGCTGAGGTGGGAGCAGCAGAGACCTTTGTGAGAGCAGTAGGTGCTGCGGGACCACATGCTGTCGCAGATAAAGGCGGATTCCTCTTTTTGACAAGAGCATCCGCTGGCTCGGTCCTTTTGCAGCTGAGGACAGGAGCATCGCCGTAAAATTGGGTTGTGGGAGTGAGCCTTTATAGCCCAAGCTCCGGCTCTGGCCGGGGGCCAGGGCCGCCTGTATCATTTTCGCTGTAGTGTTCTTAACTGATTTTAAGTAGATTATGGTTGGATATGCGCCCCGCTGTGCCGGTTTAGTTTTCCATCAGCCTTTGTCGTCTCGTTGCTGGTTTATTGGCACATTGTTTAGCAAACAAGTCGGCGATATGCAATTGAGGAAATACTTCCCCGCGTAGGCACGAGTGCTGTGCGGCGAATTGAGCCTGGCGAGAGCTGCCCGCCATAAATCGCCGTTAAACACCCAGCTTTGTTACCGGTGTCAGCGCGGGAGATGGGCTCTTTATCTGCGTGTATCAGCCGGGCTGATAACCCCGTGCTCTGTTTAGTGCTGTACGCTGAGCGGCTGCCTCGCTGCGCACCAGGCAGGATGCTGGAGCAGAGGATGCCACGCAGGTGATGCCCTGGTATAGAGGGGACCCCTGCACCCTGCTCTCAAAACCCCACCTCTGGCCGCCTGCAGAGGCGGCTCATGGCAGGGAGGAGGGTGCCTCTTTTCACCTGGGTGACCTATAAAGGAGGTAGACCTCAACTGAGCGGAAAAGCAAAGAGAAACTAAAAAACCCCACAACCCCAAACACCAGACCGTTTCCATCGCTGCGTGCTCGCGAGGTCGGAAGGAGCACAGATACCTGGGGGAGGCTGGTGTCCAGGCAGGCGGGCACAGGGTCCCTGTTGGGGAGCGCTGGGCTCCTGTTCCCATGGGCACCACAAGCTCTGAGGCACTTTTCCTGCAGCAATGCTCGCCTGGCTCCCGGCATCGCAGCCCTTGGCTGGCAGAGCCAGCCACCGGCACGACGGGCACAGTTCATGTCTATATTATACATACATAGCTACTGCCTATCCTTCAATTTTCATTCCGATTTGCATTTATGTGCCAAGCCCTGCACTGATTACAGCCCCCGTGCTGTTTGCAGCTCTGTCACGGCTGCTGCAAGGACTTCCCTGCTCTGGCCACCGAATCGGGGGCTGATGCTGGGCTCTGTGCCCTTCCTCACCTTCCCTCTCTTTTCTCTGTGCCTTATTCGTAGTAAATCATATTAGAAAGGAGTGCTAAGGAGGAAGTGTGATTCATCCTCCTTGAAACCGGCACTGACATAAATAAAGGCAAAGCGCTTACTACGTGGTTTTTATTATGGTATTTAGGGACAGGTTGTACTAATCCTGGCGTGCACAGACTAAACCCGTGAAGGCTACGACTCTTCAGAAAGTCGAGTGAACCACAGCGCAGCCTGCACGTTAAAAAATCCAACCAAGGCTCAGCCGGTCTTCTTGGAAGCATGCACGTGTGGCAGCGCGAGGCTGTTGGGACGGCTCGTGGCTTTCCAGAGTGTGCTGCATGTCTGTGGCCTCTCCATTGGCTTCTCAAGGGTGTGCTGGGACTTGCTGTGGTACAGGAGCGTGGCTGTGATCGTGGTTGTACCGTGGCTCTGGAAGGAGATGCTGGAGGGGGACAAGCAGTGGGGAGGCAGCGAGGGGATGTGAGAGGGGTTGCTGGGTGTGGGGGACTCAGCCAACGGCTCCTAGGCCGTGTGAGCTGGGGCCAGCACTGGGAGCTCGCTGCGGCAGCGCGGTGCAGCCAGCGCCGGATCTGTTATCTGCGGCCGGGCACGGGCTGTGGTCGCAGCCTGCTGCACAGCACACACAAACTGCCTTTGCGTGGGAGAGATAAGATGCAGGCATCGAGCAGTGCCGGCCCCTCGCCTGGCACGGCCCCGGCACACGCAGGGCGCGGGCGGTGGCACCGTGGGCATCGCCAGCACCACGGCAGGTCCCCTCCACCGGTGGAGCCTGGAGTGCGGCAGAGCGCCCGCCGACTCACACCCCGGGGCCCCTTTCTGCGAAACGGCGCTCGGAACCGAAACCCTCTGTACCGCCCTGCCGGGTGCGCTGCTATTTTTACCAGTAATGCGGTGATTTCCTCCTCTTTCTCTTCCTTCCCCCTGTTCGTAGAAAATATCCCAGGCAGACAGGAGGGAGGGTGCTTCCACGAACAGGAGCCGTGGCTGAGGCTCTCCTCACCTTTTGGGGGGCTCTGGGGGAGCCCCTGCAGTGCCTCATCCTGGCAGGGGCTCGGGCGGTGGGTGCTTGGAGCTGTGCACAGGGGCTGCCCTGCCTTGCACGGGGACCAGCTGTGTGTGGTGACACTGGTGGAAATCCCACTGCCCTCCAGCAGGAATTTGTAACCAAGACGAAAACCTTTCCCATGGAAAACAGTGAAAAGGGACAGTTATTTGTGCTCTCTGGGAAGGATGGGGAGCCACCATTCTGGCTTTGCTGTGCCTTCCCCAGCCTTCGGGCTCGTTGGCACCCTGGTGTTTTCTTGGGTTTTTTTCTGGGGCGGTTGGGCTTTGCATTTCTGGGGCTGTGGGGAAGATCAGGGGCAGGGCAGGGACCGTGGGAGACGATGGGTGCTGCGGTGGGAACCGGGCCACCGGCGGCTCCCAGCCTGCAGGGTGCTGAGTGGGAGGAACGGGTGCGCGAGGCAGCACTGGGGCTGCCCCCAGCCCCACCACCAGGATCCGGCACATGGAGGCAGGCGTGTGTATTGATTTCTGGCTTATCTGGCCCTTTAGCTGGAGGTAGCTCTTCCCTCAGCATCAAACCAAATGTAACTTAAAGCAGCCCAGAAATGTATATCATCCTTCCCTTGCACTAACGAGGGCTGGCCAATGCATTATTTAGCAGGGTGGGAGCTGCCCTGGAGCAGGTGCTGAGGCCAGGCAGCACGTGGATGGGGGAGCAGGGGGCTCTGGCAGGTTGTGGGCCACCAACGCAGTCATTGCTCTGTGCCAGCCTGGGGACGCCGACCAGCGGTGCCACTCTGGCATGGACCCGAGCCAGGAGGAGAGCTTGGGATAGACCTCTCCCTGGGGAGAGGGACCTGTCCAGAAGAAGATGGAAGGAAGGTGGTGAAAGTGAACGCTGGTGATGGGCAGCTGAGTGGGGAATGCCCCACAGAGGAGCAGATATGGACGTCTCCCATGGGTGACACTCAGGATGTTCTCCTTTGTCTTATCCCATAGCACAAGCGATGGGTGGTGGGGTCCGCTTGGCCGCTGCCGGCGCAGGCAGCTGCGCCACATCCTCCTCCGGCTGGAGGTGGGAAGCAGCTCCCTAATTAGCACCTTTGTTGCTAAGTGAAGGAAGCGGCCGCGCGCGGCGAGCTCTCTGCTGGCGATGTGTGTTGGGGAGGGGGCCGTCAGACACTGCCGCGCATGATGCCGGTGGTGCCAGCGTGCAGAGCCGGTTTGCTGCCCCGTGGCGGATGGGCACCGTGGGCCAAAGCCAGGAGGCCAACGCAGTTCACTTTCCCCTCTCCCCCCTGCCCCGTGTGCTTGGGCATTCGGTGCCACCCACAGATGCAGCTGGTGGGGTCTGATAAAGATCAGTGACAGAGAGCGAGCGATGAGGACTTTCTTCTTGCCAGCATGAAAAGCAAACCACGCCGTGTGGTGTTGTACGGCTGGGCTGGGGCTCTCCCCAGTTGGACATGCCCGGGGAATGGGATTTGCACCCTCAGCATGGGATTGAATATCCTTGGGCTTTGGTGCAGGGGAACTGCTTTCCACCCATCCCCAGAGATGGTGCACATGTCCCTGGGAGTGGGGTTTCTCGTGCAGGGTCTGCTTCACCATGCACTGTGGTGCGGAGCAATGCTCGCCGGACTTTGCCTGTGTGTGCTGTGCTGTCTCCTTCCACTGCCAGCATTTGGGGGGTTTCAGTAAGTGCATCCTTGTGCGTGCTCTTTGTGCTGCGACAGCTCACACGGAAACCACGTTTTCCACATAAGTAAGCAGAGGGCAAGAAAAATGTCAGCAGTGACGAGGCAAGGGGTGAGCAGACAAAGAGCAGCCGGACACAGCGAGGTGTCCCCCAGCCCAGGCAGGTTTCAGGTCAGCTGCAGCTCCCAGACGAGCCTTGGTTCCCCCCCATGGTGTCCCTGGTCCTCCCGATGCTTTCCCTCCTCTCCTCCAGCCACTTCACAGTTTGGGGCTGGGCATGTATCAGACATGGGGTTTTTTCCTCCCTTACGTACACTGGCTTAATCCTTGCGCCAGTCTGCAGCTACTCGGTTTTCCCCGAGTAGGGTTTTTGTTACTGTTATTAGCTAATGAGCTGATTCTTTTGCCATTTTGAAATAACTGTGTTTTTCCTTCAATGCGAGAAAAGGAAAATGCCTTTTTTTAATAGCCCAGCTTTCCAAAGTCATTGAAGGCCTGAATTTGCCATTCTTTCGCACAAATGTGTGGATTACCACACTTTTTATTACCAGGACTCAAATTGCTGAATCATGGGAGTGGGGTAATGGGAAATGTTTGCATACACGCTGTTGGAAAAAGGGGCTATTTTTAAAGCTGCTGGGTTGCTTTTTCCCCCTCTCACTATGACATTGCGTGGAGCCTGTGGTGTGGGACATGTCTTGGTTCCCGATGCCAGGCTCGGCCGTGGTGCCTCCTGGGACCGTGGCTCTGCTCCTTGGTGGCCACGCGGCCATCCCCGAACTGCTGCCTCGGCAAAGCGCTGATTTACCATGCGCCATCGTCCTCGGGATGCCCTCGCCTTACCTGTTGCGCCAAGGGCCACTGCTGAGCCAGCTCTTCTGCTCCGCTCCTCATGCTTGGATTTTCAATTACCTCTGGTCACCTCTCGCGTGGCGCCTGCCCCGTGCTGCTGGGGTCAGACATGAGTTAGCTGAGAGTGTCACAGTGTTAAAAGAAATCATCGCGTGGTCTTCGGAGGGCCGATAGCGCTAGGTGTTCATGCCAGGTTCAGAAACAGCGTCTCTCCTCCCTCCCCTCAATGAATAAATAAATCATGAGCTTTGCCTGGCTGCTCAGCCCCACTATTGGCTCAGCTCTTGCCCGTGAAGATGCCGTGGCTGGCTGTGCTCTGGGTCCCAGCCCACCGCGGCACTCCTGAAACAACCCTGTTGGGATTGCCAAACTGCTTTGATTCTTCTGCCACATCCTGGCCCCACATCCAGGGGTTGGGTTTTATTATTTTATAGGGGCCATAATGTTTGGACTGTGTTGTGCAGCAGTGGCCAGCGTCATCACCGTCCCCCTCCTCGAGATGCTCCTCAGCATCATCAGGAGCACGGGCAGCTCTTGGCCACCAGTCGTGTTTCGGGGCCAGGATTGCCTGGGTTTAGGTGTGTATTTTGGAAAATACACAATGTTTGGGCTAAGGAGTGATGATTTTGCCATTTCAGCATATGTTGCTTGTTGCACTCCCTTGTGTGTATAAACCTGTGCCTTTTCGTTAGTGAATAACGCCAGGGAATTTGGGGTGCAGAGCAGCCTGTCTGCCTGTGCCTACGGCCCTGCTTGTCCCCAGCATCGCCCCTCTCAGCCCTGCTCTTGAGCAGCCTTTGGAGGATCTGCAGAGAGCCGGAGCACCAGCAAGCTGGGTGCCAACCTGGTTGCTGCAATTTCCAGCTCCGAGCTGATCCCCAAACATACATGCGAGGGAGCAGGAACAGTGCAGAGTATTTTCCAGCCAACAGATTGTTGTTCTTGCAAGAGCAGCTTGGAAATCTCTTCACCTTTTCAGTGTCCCATGGCCCTGTAAGTGATCCAAGTGCCTTCTCACAGATGGGTACCTTTCCTCTCCCCGCGGGCTATAATTAGCGTCCTTTACACAGAATTGCCTTAGAATTGGATTTGAAGAAGATAAGAATCAAATTACCAGTATTTATCTTGTAAATTCCAAAAGATCTACTGAGAGGCACTGTAGGAAGAGGATTTTTAAAATTTTCTGCTCTGAAAATGTGAGCCTCCCGTGGGTGATGGGCGGCGTTATCTCGGGCGCGTGCCACAGCCTGGCTGCCCCAGCTCAGCTGGGGGAGAAGTCTCCCCAGTGCAGGCTCTGCCCCTCACCAGAGATGGTTCCGGCATGATGGGGTGAGGTGGGCAAAATGGATGGAGGTAATTTGGGTGGGCTCTGTTTTAACAGAAATTAAGCATCTGAATTTAAATTAAGGAGATGGAGAGACCAAGCAGCTGAGGCTATATTTTCATAGCGTAAACAGTTGCAGAAGAAGATTAATAGCATCTGTGTAAACACCCCGTTGCAGCAGCGAGGGGTTTTTTTCACTAGTTGGGAAATGCTCAGGATGGCTGGAGGCGAGAGACACCGTCCATCCCCTCCTGCCCGCCCGCAGCATGGCACCCACCTTCCACCTCCCCATCTGTCCCCCGGGAAGTATTTCATCCGCCCTCAGCCCCGCTCTCCCTTCTGGCAGTAAATTACATATTAAAGTAGCCTGGTAACTGAGCACTGGTTGCTGCGCGATAAGCTCCAGGAAATCGATATGTTTGCCATGTGCCTGCTTGTTGATGACACCTGCCTGCAGAGCAGTTGAGCAATGCTTCGCGTGCCCGGGCTGCGCCTCGCAGCCTCGCCTCCCCTGAAAACCCACCCAGCGCTCACAGGAGCGGCCGCGACAGCACCCAGTGGCTTCTGTGCCACCGAGCGCAGCATTGCGTGGCAGTGTCGCGATGCGGCGAGCGATGCTGTTGGATGAGGCTGGTGGGATGAGAGATTGGGTTACATCGCCATTGCACTTCGGGGCTTCCTGCAGGTTTCTGCTCTGCTCCCCTTTGCCCCCTCCCCGGGGTGGGAGCAGAGTCAGGGTTTCCATACCCACATTGTGCACCTGGGAAGGTGGCGGCTGCACAAACCCTTGGGGAGGAGGTGGGTGCCTCCGGAGCTCCATGCCACGCAATGCCATCAGCTGCATCCCACTGCGGGAGGATGCCTCGATCCCTTGGATGCCGAGGCTCCCACTCAGCGAGCAGTTAAACCCTTTATGGACCCGACCTAGCCCCGTGGCTACTAAGAAAACTCTTCCCCTTGACTTAAGAGCCCAGATGTTCCAAAAAACATGGGCGCTTTGCCTGCGCCAAGGGTGGGCACCTGCCCGCATCCCCCCTGCACCAGCCTGGGGTGGGAGCACATGTTTTTTCCTTAAATCTCAAGTTAGCAAGCTGCAGTAATTGACCTTTTGACCCAGATATGAAGTTGGGAGGTAAAAGACACAGCCTGCGAGGTTTTTGTAAAACTGTTGACCTCTCACAAGATTAACTCTGAGATAATAGTAATTATAAACAGATTACGGTGAGTCCAATCGATAGTGAACTTTACCTCCTGCCTAAACCTGAAGGTCAGCATTTTACTGCAGCAGAGATAACTGCTGTGGGGGTTCACACCATCGCGAGCCAGCGAGCGTCGGAAATCTGCGTGTTGAGTGCGTATGGTTCCCGTGGGCACTCAGGAGGGGGAGCAGGGACCCAGGGATGGCTGAGCACATCGCCCGAGTGTGGGGTTTGGTGATGCTGAACCCCATTGGTGAGGTTCACCATGGCACAAGCAGCCGGCCCGGGGCTTGGGGTGAGAGGGCTGAGTGCCGAAGCGCAGCGCCCAGTGCCAAACAGGCACTTTCTCTGCGCCTAGCTTTTAATTGCTTGCTTTCACTTTTTATGTATAAAAGATGGTCCATTTAATTAACTGGAGAATGCAATTTCAAAAACGTTAATGCTTTACACATGACGGCTCTTAAAATACAAGTAGCGTTCCAGTGCTGCGCAGGGCTTCCCTCAGCTCCGCGCTGGCCTCTCTAGGGTTATTTTGGAGAGAATCGATCCCCCCGGCATCCCCCAATTCCTGAACAGGAGACAAAGAGGTTAGGGGCGTCTGATCCTGGGTTCACCTCGTTACCATTTTGGGGATGGCAATTCCATCCATGTCCAGGTCTTTCCCTGAGTCTCCGGCCAACGGCACCATGAGCCATAGCATCTTCTCTCCAGCTCCAGGGTCCCCTTGCTGGGATGCAGCCAGCCTGTGAGCACTGACCAGCCCCAGGATTTACCCCCAGGAACTTCTCTGGCCATCGTACGGGGCTTGCAGTGGCTTGGGGGAAAAAAAAACATTTTCTGCATTACACGTGCCTTTCCCCCAGTTTGGAGCAGAGAACTTTGAGGCGAGTCGCTGAGTTTGTTGTTAAAAACGTGCACGCACACCACCCCCTCCCTCTTTTTCTCCCCCCCTTTTTTTTGTAGCTTAGAAACCTCTCTTTGTGGCAGAAGGCTGGGAGGGTTTGAATGCTACATACAGGCATAGGAGGCTGACTGAGACCATACGGCTTTATCATTCATTAATTCCTGTGCTCATTCATCCCTCTATTTAAACTTCTCTGTAAAGACGGGAGCTACAGATGGTCTTTTGGTCCTGCTGTAGCCGGCAGACCTTGGCCCTGACAAAGGGGTACAGAGGGAGCAGCAGAGTGTACAAAATATTGCCAACCATTAGAAATGGAGGGCTCATTCACTGCCGGCTCCTCTTTTGAAAGCAAATTTACACGAGAGCATCCTAAGCCGCCAACCAGGGCATTGCCAGGAGCCGGGCGTGATTGAGGGGCAAGCGTTAGCCGCGGTTCTGCTAGCCAGCACTGCGGGATTGCCTTAGGGACTGGAGCAGCAGCATTTCTTTAGCCCTGTCCTTGCCTTTGTGTTGGGTAATGTAAAACTCTGTCTTGACCAGCGGACTCTGTTTGACAAAGGGGAATGAAGATCACTCGTTTTGCCAGTGCTGTTTTGACCCAGATCACTGCTATTGTTTTTCTTTAAGAATTTGTTAGCATTAGGGCACCCCCAGGCCCAACACCACATCCCTGCTCCCAGGGAAATGATAACCCGTCACGCACCAAGCTGGGATGCTGTGGTCCAGGCATCCCATGGTACCTGAGCCTGGCTGGTGATGTTCTCCTTGCTGTTCTGATGTGTCGAGGTGTTGGTTTTACACGTGGTTGCAGCAATGTGCTGAGGACATGCTGATTGTGACCCCACCAGCTCCTCTGCCGTGGATGCGCTCAGTCCCGTATGAGCAGGGGATGCTCAGGTCTCATCCCAAGAGGCCTCCCTGGCTCCCGGCACCACGGGGGATTTGGGGTTCGCCCTTGCACCCCTGGCCGGAGGAGTTGCCGGTCTCGCTGGCTATGGGGGAGCTGCTGGGGCAACAGTGGGACATGTCCTTATCAAAAGGCCTCGGTGGTGCTGCTGAGGGGCTCTGTGACCAGAGCTCATGCACAGCACTCACCAGGTGTGCTCTATCCTTTCCACAGGAAAGTTAGGACCAAAAGTTTCCTTGTGGAAATACCGAATTCTGCGATCTTGTTTTTACACATGCTGTGCTTAAATATTAACACCAATTGAGCAAATTGCCTTTTAACTGCCTTTATTTGCTTTCATTAACGGTATAATTTAAAAGCTCCCGAATTTGCATGGAACCTGTTGTGCACATTGGGGAAGGGGGTGAGGCTGCTCATAAATTAATTACTCGTCAGCAAGGCTCCTTGGAGAGGTCCCGAAGGGCTGGGACGGCTCAGCAACGCCCAGGCTCCTCGGTTCGGGACGCCGCGTACTTTTGGCCGGGGCCCGGGGGGAGCAGCGTGTGCTGTCAGGGCTGGCGTCCTGCTCTGAACTTGGCTCACCCGGAAAGTATTTATTTATTTTTCAGCAAAACATGTTGTAGGTTGAACAAAACTAATTACAGGGATCTGAAGGCAGTGCTCTTCCTATTAACACACCAGTGTTTGAACCCATGCAGAAAGAAAATCATGCAGGAGAAAGTTGCCGGTCTCGTGGCCCCCATCCCATCCCTCAGTGTGGGGCGCTGGGCACGGCCCTGCCCACAGCCAGCCACATCTGCCTGCATTGTTCTGCCGTGAGATGACAAGTTTCCATCGTGATTTCAGCTCCCCTCTGTGCAGATGTTTGTGCGGTTTTGGGAGCAAAGCCAGCTCGGACGCCGCAAACGCGCTGCAGGCAGCCCTGCTGTGCTGACAGCTCTGCTGGGGCTCGGCTGTGTGAGCCCCTTTAACACCTCCCACTTCCAGAGTCCTTCCCGAAAAATATGTTTTCCTTAGGAGGGTTTTGCTGTCAGGTGGCAATGATGGCCTTGGTCCAAGCCCAGCTCCCTGCTCCATCCCTGTTCCGTTGTCCCTGCGCCACCCGCACCTCCCTGGCTTGTAGCAGCAGTAGTAAATTGTGCCTCTGAATCTCTGATAATGAGCATTTTGTGTCTCCACCTTGGGAGTTTGGGTGGAAAACTGGGTGGTTTGCACAAACAGCCTGGGTGAAAGTGCTTGTTGTTCTTCGGGATGCCCATCCCCGTGTTCCCAGCCATCCTGGGCTTTGCCATCATTGGTGCATCCCAGGAGGATGCTCGGCATTTTCAGGAGGGAAGGAGTGGGGAGGAACACCCATTTCTGCATGGCAATTCTGGTTCTGCCAATGCTAGGATATGTTCTGGCCCATGAGAACCCAGCCACGCCAGGGCTCAGCACCCTGGCTCGCTGTGTCCCAGAGCTGCGGCACCTCTGAGTCCCTCTGGAGAGCCCTGGGCACTCTGGACTCGCACCAGAGCCCGGCGCAGTCCGGATACGTTAATTTACTGGCTTGACAAGGTGCATAATGTTCATCTCCTGGCTTCTAATTGGAATTAATTAGCTCTTTGTCAGCCCTGGGAACTCCTGCAGAAGCGGTGTGGACCCGGACAGAGGCAGCAGCACGGGAGTTGGGGCTGTGGCTGGGAGAAGGCTTCCCGCAGGATCCGTGCAGTGCTCCCCGCCTGTCTGACGGCAGCCCTGGCTGCTGAGGAAGGGCTGCCTAACAGCCCGGCATTACGGTTTCATTAATCAAAGACACTTCCACTGCCCCTTTACAGCAACACAACTGCTGCGGCTGTCCCTGGCTGACAGCTCCCTCATTCATCTTTCCAGGAAGGGGGGGACCCGCTGCCTCTCTCTGCTCGTGCTGCCAAAGCTGCCGCTGTCGCCCCTGGTCGGTGCCGCTGATGCAGGGCTGGGAGAGGTTCGGCAGGGCTGGATGTGCTGCCCCTGGGCCCCCGCACCTGCCCCACTTGCCCATAGGAGATGTTGGACCCACTGGCTTGCTGGGGACTGGGGTGGGCAACAGAAATCTCTACTGTGGCACTTGCGAACATGAACTGAAAGGGGGGACTGTGGGTAGCTCTCCCATGGCAGGTCGGTCCCAAGCTTTCCATGGCAGGGATAATGCTTTGGGAAGCTCCGTGGGAGTCGGTGCGGCACAGTCAGATGGTTTGCACAGCAGCTGAGGTGAGAGCCCAGACCAGGCTCCTTCACCTGTTCCCATCCTCTGCCCATCCCAAAATACAGGCATGAAACCCGCTCATGCGCCCAGTGGCCGCGTCCCAGGAGCCTGCAGCCCAAAACACCCCCAGGAGGTGTGTGGTGATGCTGTGGGTTGGGACGGGGCATCCTCAATCCTGGCCGCAAACCCACCGTGTTTTGGAGTCACTCAGAGTAAGGAAGCATCTCCATCAAAGCGCTGGATTCGCCTGTGTGCCGGCATCTGGAGAGCGCAGATAGATCTTTTCCTTAAGACTGTATTTCCAAGCCACGAGCTCTTCCCTGGCTGTTAATTAATCCTTTGTAGTTTAGCGACTGATGAAATCATGACTCTATGAAATTTTAATCCTTGTGCTGTGTAGGCACCGCTGACGTTATCAGAGGACCCCAGGTGTGAGCTTGAAATTAATTTGTTGAATCTCTGGCATATTTGATTACCTTATAAAACTCCTCGGGATCTGGGCCGCTCGCCGGAAAGGCGGCGTTTGCGCAGATTTGTGCCCATTCCGGGCTGGCGTGGAGGGAGGGGAGCGGGAAACATGGCTGTGCCTCCCATTAGCATCTCCTGTCTGCTGGCGTTTGGCTCCGCGGGGACTTCACTGTCTCCTCGGGGCTGTGGGGGCTGCTGGCTCCCTCTGCCCTGGGGACCGCCAGGACGATGCTGCCTGGACCACCCCAGGCCCCTCCCCAGCGAGCATCCCGTGTGCCATGCGGAATGCTTTCCCTGTATCCCGTCCATCCCTCGGGGTCGGGAGGAGGGAGTGGCCGGCGCCTCGCTGTTCGCAGACCGCGCTGGTGCTCCGATGGCGCACGTGCTGCCGAGGGGACCGGATGATGGAAATATTTTTAAACTTGGAACCCATGAACCACTTATTATTTCTGAATTAGGAATCAAACCATCTGAGCAGTCACGCCACTGCTGCAGCAGATATGCTCTGTGCTAAGGTCATTTTGCTTTTTTGTGGAAATTCCGCCTCATTTTCCGGTCCCCTGGTGCTGTTTTACACCTCTGATATCTGTGTTGTGTTTGCTCAGTGCCATGGGTGATGCCCAGTGCAGCCCTGGTGCGGCCGGGGAGGCAGAGGTTCCCTGCAGCACTGTCACCAGGTGCCCAGAGGACGGGAATGAGGATTTTGGACAGCCAAATTTGTGTTGGTTATACTAAGAGAAACTCCTGAGTTAACCCCTCAGTGCCCATGCTTCAGCCGCTGGTGGCAGTGTGACATTTTGGAATTTGGGAAAGCCAAGGAGGGCAGATTCCTGCTGCCGAATAACACAGATGCATCTGATCACTTCCCAGCCACACTTATCCCATCCCACCCGAGCCTGTGGACCCCCTCACTTGGGCAGGTTGAGATGCTCAAAGGGAGCACAGTGGGGATAAAGCTCCATCCTGGGAAATTCTGGCCAGTGATGAATATTGAACACCCAGGGCATTGGAGTATATTGTAAAAACATTATAATAATTTTTCACTGCCCTGTGTACTGTGAGTGGTTCCTCTGGAGCCCACGCTGTTCTGGGGGCTGTTGAGAGCAGCCGGAGGGGGATGCTGCAGTGGGAGTGCAGCCGCCCTTCAGCAGTTCTGATGGGTGTTTGTGGGCAGGCTCTGAGGAGTGATTTCCATTAGGCTTTTGGTGCTGTGGCTCGTGTTTTCTGTAAGGTGAGGCAGGGTGGGAGGGATCCTCTCCCGGGCTGCTTTGCCAAGGGGATGTGTTGGCATCGTGCTGGGATGGTGTCAGGGCACCGCAGCTGGCTGGAGCTCATGGATTAGCTGAGGGTAAATATTGTACAGGAGGAGTTTTGGTGCTCTCTCTTGAGAGCCATTCCCTCTCCTCCCTTGTTTTTTTAAAAACTTCAGAAATAGTAAACTCTTTATTTTCAGCTCCTGTAAGATTGATTTAAATTCTTTTAGCAACACTGGTGGTTTGAAGGTAGGGGTGGTTTTTGTGTTTTTTTCCTTCTTAATTTATTAAACGGAAGGGAAGGTCTCGGTTCCCTTCCCCCTTCCCCGTGCCCTTAATAGCTCTCCCTGCTATTTTAATCCGTCAGGCCGGGAGCTGGGGCAGCGCGGTGGCTGCACGGAGCCCAGCCTCCCCCGCACACGTCCCGCGCCGGCAGCCCCGTGTCACCCAGTGCCGTAAATCACCGCGGCGGGGAGGAAATCGCCTTCTCCACCGCACGGATGCTCAGAGGGTGCAGAAGGGGGTTCTGCAGGCAGCTCACTGCCCACTGACCTTGGCTTTCCACCAGCTCCCCGCTGCAAACGAGACGTGGCACTGCTGCCTCTACCCTGATAACATAGATCAGGGGATGAATTGATTTCCGTATCAATTTATCCAGGCGAGGGAGGCACGGGTGGAAATCAGGTGGCAGGAAAGATTTTTGGGAATTATTGGCACCAGTTGCACTGGGGACGCGAAGCTGCGTCGGTGCCGGTTTGTCCGCCCGGCGTTTGGTGCGTGCCACGGCGGGGATGCTCTGGCTGGCAGCTGCCCCTCCAACCGGGCACCACAGTTACAGCCCGGTATAAATAAAATCTGAAGGCTCCTATAAAACTCTGTTATTGCTGCGGCACAAAGTTAGAACCGCTTGAGGTTTCTGCTCCCTGGCTCTCGTGCGCGGCAATGAATATTTTATAGGAAAGGAAATACTTAGCGGCTGAATCTTTTTATAGCGCTGCTGCTCCGGCGGGCGATAACATGCCCCCTCGCCTCTCCATACCGATGCTGGTGGGGCTGAGCCCCTCAGCATCCTCCTGGCTCCCTGTCCCTGCCCGGGAAATGCAGCGGAACAGGGTGAAATGCAGCAGAACGAGGGTCTGGACCTGTCGTGTGGGCACCAGGAGATTTTGCACCACCCCTGCAAGAGTGTTGAGGACAGATTTCTGTCTGTGTCTTTTACTTTCAAGTTAGGGCAAGGCTGTTGCACTGATGCACATTTTTGTCTTGCTTTTAACTCATTAGGACTCTGTTCTCTTGTTCATGTCACTGCTGCTCTGTCTAAGCTGGCTGCCGAATCCCAGTGGGATGCGGGCGGTGCCATGCCAATCTCTGCAGCCCCTCAGCGTTGGTCTCCCTTGGCCGGGCTGCAGCACGGCAGCCCTGGGCTTCGCTGCTTCAACAGGTACGGAGCAAAGCTGTGCCGCGCCGGAGCCTTGGCAGCGGGGGTGGCTTTGCCTCTCCCCAGTAGCCGGTTGCCCTGCCAAGCTGCGCCCTGGCCCAGAGATGACAAAGTGCCCTTTAGTTAATTGCAGAACGGATTGCCTGGAGTTAAAAGTTCTGATTTATACGACTCTGGCTCTAACTGCTCAATAACACGGGCCCGTAATCTACTTTCATTTCAAACAGAAGGGTGATTTATGGGGCAGCATGCCGCTTTAGCTCAGAAATGAGGTGTTCAACATATGCTCTGTTGACATAAATTTGGAATTTATCGCTCCTGTCAAAACTGCCTGTTGGACAAAGGTGTGCATTAAGGCAATAAATGGCTCGGAATAGTTTGCTGTCAAATTTCCTAACCATTGTATTCACTCTGTTTGAGGGGAAAAATACACACTTAGAAGTAATCAAACAGCCAAAAGCCATGTGTCTTGTAGGGAGGGGAGGCGGTCTCCTCCTGCGTCCCAGAAGGGGCAATGGAAGGGCTGGGTGATGCAGGGAGAGGTTTTTTGCAGGTTTGTCGGTGGGCTGGGCAGAGCGGGAGCATGCGTGCGGTGTGGCGGGCCACTCTCCGTGCTCTGCGGGTGCCAGTGCTGTGCTGGTGCCCAAGCCCCCATGTCCCCCGGCAGTGTGCAGCAGCGTTTGCCACCAATCCCGGCCTTTTCACACAAAGCACCCTGTGGGGAAAACTCATAATTTTTACACCGCGTGGTCTCACTGGAGTCGCTGTCCCTTTGAAGTGCTTTTTGCGTAGCATTTACAGGCCTTTTTAATTACCGGCAGCTTGCGAGGGGCCAGCCTCCCGCCTGGCTTTTGTTTGCCAGCGCTGGGTGGGGAGGGGGTATCGCCCCACAGTCGTTTATATCCCGCCTGGAGAGCCCTTGACCAAGCCTCCATGCCAGGAATCACTTGGGAAGGGGGGTCCTGGCCCCGGGATGCCGTGCCACAAGCGTCCTTGCCACCCTAGCCCACCTCTGCGCCGGAGCATCCTCTGGCAATACCTGGAGGCTTCGGCCAGCTCCCTGTTTCCATGTGCCTTGAGCATTGCATCGAACAGGAATTACAGAGGAAAACCATCTTTTTTTTTTAAAAATGGCACTTTTTCTGATTGCCACTTCTCTTCATCCCACGAGCATCTTCCTGGCTGAGTCACTTGTAGGGACCTTGTGGGAGAAAGGGAGTACATGGAGTGTAATTTCTGCATCAGATTGAAATAATAAAGCGCAGTTTATCTTTTTGCACTGGAGTTTGGGCAGCGTCGCCAAGAAGCAACACGTTTTAACAGCCCTAACTTCTCCCCTCCCCATTCGAGAGGCACAACTTTAGAAGCACATATTGATCTTTCCCCTCAGATCTTAACAGCCTGAGCAGCCGTAATACCTTGCTTACATCTGCCAGGTTTCTGTGCAGTTTTGCAACATCTCCTTAATCCGGCGAGCAGCAATAGAACATTTCAATCATATTTTGCTACCGGGAAACCGAGCAGATAAAGCGCTTTAAGACCTTGTTGAAAGAGACCGTGCAAGATGGCGAGCGATAAGATCGTCCTATAAGCAGGCGTGGAATGGAAAACTTTTGTTGCTGCTGAAATTTGTTGATAGAGGTATTGCAAACAAATTACCCGGGGAGCACCCCGGCACCTTAAAACAATGAGGGGGTTATGCGAGGGGGGGCAATCGCAGCACCCCAGTGTGATGACAGATGCGGATTTTGGGGAGCGCTGTCTCCTTGCTCCGGCATTTTTCCCTCTCCTTGCTGAGGGATGCAGAGAAAGGAGACTTGTCCCTTTGTTTCTGCTCTGTTTCTTGAGACTCAGTTGAAAAAAAATAGAAAAAACAAAAAACCTCCAAGTTTTACTCAAACTAATTAAGCAATTACGCTTTAATTCACTGGCGAGGCGTTATAGCCTCCGAGAGGCGAGCGCTGCAGCATTGGCACGGAGGATGCTGCTCTCTTCCTAGCAAAGTGGTTTAAACCCAGCGTTAAGTGCAGGAGTGAGCTCAGCCCGAGCTGGGGAAGTGTGACAGGCATGTCCCTAATTAAAAATGCAAAATGAGAAGGTTGTCACTTATTTAGCTGACTTCTTGGCAGCGGGAGCCTGTCGAGAGGCTGGCGCTTTATTTGTTTTTGCAGGGCGGATAAATCCTTTGGATTCTAAACCTTCTTGGCCTGAATTCGTGCATGACTCCTAATCCTCTGCTATGACACAGTGAATTCAGGACAAGCCTGATTAATAATTACATTATACAGCAAAGTTGCAAGTTGAAACCAACTCTGGCTCTTTCCTTCTCTGCTCTCTCCGCTCCGCAGTGTGTGCTCACCCTGGGGTGTGCTTCTGCTGTCCGGCACTGCCGGCGTCGCAGCTCAGCATCCCTGTGGGCTGGGATGCCGGTGGGATGTGGTGCCGGCTGCTTGGCATGCTGGTGAGAGAGGGGGACTCTGTGTGCCATGGGATAGGAGGGGCTTTGGGCTCCAGGCTCTCCGCATCCATGAGGGATGCTCAGGTTTGGTGGAGCCACAGCCTCACACCAGTGAAACTTCACCAGGAGCAGGAAATAAAGCTCCAGCGAAGCGAAATCTGCCCCCAGCTCCGTCGGTGTGCAGGAGGCAAGCGGTCCTCACAGCCCGGCACGGCCAGGACCGAGCCCTCCCACGGGAGCAGCAGAGGGAGGGGGTTCAGCATCCAGCCCTGGACAAGACCGTTTCTGTTTTGTCTTTGGCAACAAGGCAATAAAAATACGCTGCTCTTGTTGTGAAGCGATGATAAATGGGGGATGCGAGCAGAGGTCGGCACGCAGCACTGCGCTGCATTGCTCCTCAAACACATACAAATACTTCTCTGTTTACAGCATCCGATTTTGAAACTTTGCACGTGCTGCTGTTGCGAGCCCTCCCTGGCCATGGGGACGGGCGGTTCGCATGAAGCGAGCTGTGGCTTGCAGGCAGCAGCCGTGCCGGCTGCCTGGAAGCATTTGTGGCTTGGGGGCTTTTTTGTCCGTGCTGCTGTCGAGCGCAGAGCCAGCTTGCTTTGCAAAAGCATCCATTTATCACCAGCTGATGTGGGGACATAAAGATGGCCCCCCATCATGTCTTGGGTGCTGCATGGAGGGCTGGTGGCATGGGACACTGGTCTGGGAGGGGTTACCTTTGGGTGTCAATGATGAGATGGAGGGGAGTTGGTTGGTTGCCTTAGTCTTGGACAATTCTCCTGCCCAGGTCGGTGCAGATGCTGTCTGGTAAAGGTTGTTTCATTTGATAGGAGCTCCAGTCTGCTGCATGTCCTTTGTGACCCAAAGCGGGGCATCAACACTGGCACAGGGAGAGAATAACGCAGGTTTGGCCATCATGGCCAAGCCCAGCATCCACTGCCCACGGTGGCAAAGGGGAAGATGCTGTGAGTGGTACCCGAGCCCTGCACCGCAGGACACGGGAGGATGCTCAGCCCTTGGGGCGCTGCGGGGCGGGCGCTGCTGTCGGGAGGTTGTGCAATGCCGCCCGGGCGTCGTGTAGTTTGAGGCTGGTGGTGCCAGGAAATGGTGAGTGGCATGCTTCCTGTTTGCGAGCGGGTGGTTACGGCTTTGCTTGTGATTTGTGTCACACTGAATTTGGATGGAAATTGGGATTCGGTTAGAAACGCATACAAACAAGCTCTTAAATTTTTATTTGTTGTTTTTTTATGGAATACAGTACCCTTTTCAAAGGCACTCCCTGCACAGGGGAGAGGTTTGCCAACACACTTTGCGTTAACTCTAGAGTTCAGATATATTGGATTTATTGAAAGAATCCAAGTGTAGTAATGATAACAAACATTAAAGAGGAGAGGGAAATGTCATTGGTCCCGGGGCGTCCTGTTTGCGCCCTTCCCAGAGGGCTTTGCAAACCAGACCTGGTTTAGGGTGATGCATGGATTGTGTGAGGTATTGGGAATTTCCCAGCATTGTTTTGGGTCACCTTCCCCCCCCCACAGGACTAACCCCTCTCTGTTCTCCCCTAGGAAGCTGCACAGTGGGATGAAGACGTACGGATGCGAGCTGTGTGGGAAGCGGTTCCTGGACAGCTTGCGGCTGCGAATGCACTTACTGGCTCACTCAGGTGGGTTGGAGGGGGGATGCTTGGGGAGGGACACAGGATGCTCTCTGTGCCCACCCAGAGATGCTGCGGCTGCTGGCTCACGCGTCTGATCGGGAGTAGACGCATGCGGAGCTGGCTGGACCCTTCCCAGGGCAGCACATTGCGAACTTGTTCTCCAGTGCCCGGTAATTTGATTTATTGAAATTTTCTTATTTGGAGTTTGTTGTCAATTCCTTAATTAGGGAAATATTTTCCGGGCTGAGCAGCTCGGAATAACAAACTCTGCGCAGCACAGGGCTGCTCGTGTCCAGCCCTGCTCGTAGCGCCAGCTCCTGTGCACGTCCCGGCACCGCGTTCCTCGTGTTCAGGCGCCCACCAGTTTCCTTAGCAAAACTGCTGCGAAATGAGGCGCTCACTGCCTAATGACTCTAACTAGCAGGTTCCCGTGTTGCAGGCCCTTTAACTAAACAGATTGGGGAGGGCTGGCAGAGGGGTTGTGTTCCGCGAGCTGATGTTGGGGGTGCAGCCCCTGCATAACTGGGGGTTCATGCAGGCAAAAAGCAGGCAGCCACCGGAGCCCTTTGCTTGAGCACTGGTGGAAGTCCTTGTCCCCCTTGTTGGAGGGCTGTCCCCGTGGCCATGGGCTGCTGGGGCTGGGCCTCAGGGTGCTGGTCACCCCCCAGCACTGGGGTGCAGGATGCTGATTCCCCCCGGTACTGGGGAAACCAGCACGATGACAGTCCCCTCCCTGCTTCTGGGATGCAGGATGCTGTCCCCCCCATCTGTGACTGGTCCCCGGGATGCTGTTCCCCTGGCAGTGGGGAGTGGGATGCTGCCCCCCCCATCCGTGGCTGGTCCCCAGGATGCTGTTCCCCCGGCAGTGGGGAGTGGGATGCTGTCCCCCCCATCCGTGGCTGTTTCCCGGGATGCTGTTCCCCCGGGCGCTGGCGTGCGCAGCTCGTGTTTGTTATGGTCGCTCTGGCTCGCAGCCCGTCCCTGGCGAGCGGCCAGCGTTGTGGGTACAGTATGTACAGTGAACACCGAGCCAAGCCTGTCATCACGCAGGATTAATTTTTTTTTCCTTTTTTTTTTTTGAATCCGGTGAGGGCGGGGGGTGGGGAGAGCTCTGCCCTGTGCTCGCAAACAGCCGCCGCGAATTCCAGCGCTGTTATTTATTAAAGCAGGAGACCTTTGCACCTCTCCCCTTGCCTCCCCCCGCCGCCAGCCGGGATGAAGCGAGAGGTTGTGCCGGCGCAAGGGCTTGTTTTCAGCACCGCAGCACTCCCAAGGCTGCTGTGCCCCCACACTGGCGGGTGAGGGGTTTAACAGGGAGTTTGCCCCATGCCGGAGCATCGTGGTGGGGTGACTGGTGCACCACTGACAGCCCCCCCACCAGTGACCCCCATGCCAAGGGCAGCAAACATCGGGTTTAACCAAGGTTGGCATCTCCCAGTTCCTTGAAGGAGTTCTGGTGGGGAACACTGATGGGAAAGCGCATTTAAGTTAAGGCACAAATTGGGGACCGTCCTGCGGGGGTCTGGGTGCCCCCCTGACAGGGCGGGTGTTATCGCAGCCGCCTTGCAGGTGCAAGGTAAATACTCGGCCCGATGTTTACCCTCCGATATAAAGCATCAGTATAAAGCCCTTAATGCCATGCAAAGCCTTTCCCTACGTGCTGCCCCTGCTGCCTGCTCCTGCCTGCAGCCAGGCTCAAAAAACCTATCTGGATAGTGCTCGAGCTGCCCCTCACCCAGGAAAAGGAGTTGCTGGGGAGGTGAGGTGGGAGACCTCGCTCCTCAGGGTCTGGTGGAGAAACACCCAGGGTTTGACCAGGGGAGGCTGCTCCCGCATGCTTTGCATGTGGGGATGCTGGTGAGCAGCATGCAGGCAGCGAGCTGGCAGCATGCCCACAGCCCCTGCCCACCCAAATCTCCATCCTGTGTCATCAGGAGCAAGGGAAAAGCACCCAGGTCCCACTGGGTGACAGGATGGGCTGTGCTGGGGGAGCAGAATCCAAGGTGCTTGTGGGGACAGTGGTCCCCGGCACATCCTCCCCCTCTGTCCCCCTTCCCTCCGTGGCAGGTGCCGGGGCAATGCCTGGGGTGGGGGTGAGGGCAGCCCTGGCCCCCCCTGCGCCCCAGCCAGTCCCCAGGGAGCCATCCCCCCTGGCCAGGCTGGCCGGCGTCCCGGCTCGGTGCCGGGTGATGTCAGCGGCAGGTCTGGATGTTCTGCCAGCGTTCCCGCGTTTATGATCATCCGCAGATGTGCATCCAAGAACACACTGTACCCACAGCAGAAATTAATGCAGGCTTGACTGCCGGCCAAGCCGCACACACGGGGGAGAGGAAGAAAGAAAACAAAAACTGTTTAATGCTGTTTATAAATTATACACTGGCTGATGAAAAATACATTTCTCTCGCCCCCCCCTCCCTCCCCATCCTCTCTGCCTCGAGAGCCTGAGCCGAGCCCAGAAGAACATGGTTTGCTTTTAGCTCCTGGTTTGGCTCAGTTCCTGGCCCCGGCCGCTGGGTCGCAGCCAGCTGCTCTCTCCCCTCCCCACCCTTACCTGATGAAATCTATTTATTTGCCACCCGCCGCCGCCTCTGCCCGCTCCCCCCTTTTGCCTGCTCCTTGTGATGGAGGGTGGGGGGCCAGCCCCCCTCGCACCGCAGTGCTCCCCATGCTCCTCCATCCACACATGGCCCTCGATGCCCACCCGGCTTTCTGCTGGATGGGGGAAACTTCCCAAAGTTCCCCCGACATCATGGGGCTGGAGACCCCCCTCTCCCAGGGTGGGGAGGGAAATGGGGTGAGAGCCCCCAGTCCCTCCCCGCCCCTCCCTGTGCGCTCACCAGCCACTTACATGGCTTTTGTGTTGGGGTTTTTTTTAATACCCCTAATGTTTATCATTTGCCCAACAGGCTTGACAGATTTTGTTTCCTGGCGAGCGGCGCGGCTGCGAAGCCCCCCCCCGGTTGCCAAGGAGCCGCCTCCCCGCACCGTCACGGCCTGATTTGGTATTCCGCGCAGCGCCCCGCCGCATTTCTGTATGCAAGACAAAGTGTTTTGATGGAGGACGATTGCAGGAGTGTCTGGAGGCTGTTTGGAGTTTTATGGGCTGTGCAGCGCGCGCCGTGCTCGCTCGCCACGCAGGGCTGCCGGGGGCTGTCGTTTTGTCCCTGCCGAGTGGAGGCTGCCAGCGAGAGCAGCACTCTGGGGTGGGGAGAAGGGGCCGTGATGTCAGAACCTGCCTTTTGTGGCTCCTGAGCTAAAAATCTGGATTTTACACAATTTTTTGATGTGAAAATACCCTCTGCTGTGCCCATCCCTGTGCGGTGTGGGAGGCGGTGGCGCTGGCTGGCAGAGGTTGGGTGATGGTGGTGGTTTGCCCCCAAGCCCCTGTGCCATCATCCCGAGTGCTTTCCTGAGCCTCTCCAGGGTGGCCAGTGGGATGCTCTGGGAACATCCTTCCTGTGAGAGCTGCCCTGGGTCCGGGCTTGTGTGGGTGATGCTCATGGCATGTGGCTGGGAGAGCCGGGGATGACGGCAAAGGGCAGGTGCAGGATGGGCCCATCTGGTCTTGGGCTGGGGTCTGCGCTGGGCTCAGCAGCCCATCCTTACCTCCAAAAGCTTTTTTTTCCTATATAGCATTGTTGCGTTTTGATGGCACTATGGAAAAAGGGGAGGCCAAGCCTTTTCCCTCTCCAAATCCAAGCCTACTCTGCAGCTCTGTCTTTTTTCGGCCCTTCTTGGATTTCTCCGATGTATTTTTTTAGTGCAGTGATTTTCACAACTGTCTCTTCCACTCGGGTGAAGCAGGGGAGAAGGGAAATAATAATAATAACAGCAATAATAAAAATCAAAAAGGAGCTTGATGTGGGCAAAAGAAGAAAACAAGAGAATGGGGTAGAGAACAGGCTAAATTTAAAATTGTAATTGGCTGACTTCCACAGGCTTGCGGGTGTTTTAATGACTCATAATAACTTCATTTAAAACCAGCTGAGCAGAAAATAGATTGGAGAGGAGCCTCAGGCCATTATGGATTTGTTTTTTTTTTTTGACAAGCTCTGTTTTCGGCAGCCAGGAAGGCACTCGCAGAGGGCTCGGCTGCTCCGCTCTCCCGAGTTGGTGGTCTGCCCGACAGAGATTGTATAGAAAGCAGGGACAGCTCTTTTTTTTTTTTTCCCTGATTAAAAATAGATGCCTTGAGGTATTATTTTAGCATCACTGTGGTTTGGTGCTTTTTTTCTTTGCACTTTTGATGTGGTAAATGGAACATAAATAAAATTGTTTTTTGAAATTACTGAATTAATTAGGTAGTAAAGCGACGACAGTGCATAAATTTTCTTGGCAATTTTTTTCTTTAATCCATATTTCGCCCCCCCCCACCTTCTTGCCAATTACAGCCCGTTAATAATATATAATCCCAAATTTTGATTAATCCCCTGTGCTGCGGGAGGGAGGGGAATAGCTGTGGCATCGTGCCGGCAGGGCTGTTGTGCTGAAACCGTGGTGGGGAAGGGCCAGGGTGTTGCTGCCACCAGCCCATCCTCCCCCACCGTTCTTCTCCCTGCGCGAAATCACCGATTTCCCATCCTCATCCTCCTCCTCCTCTGGAGAATGCTCATGGCTCCTCTTTTTCCTTTCCTGTCTTTTTTCCTGGGCTGCAGTTGATCTTTTTGGAGCACCTCTCCCCGCAGCCTTTGGTACTCCAGCTCCAGGAGAATTTCTTTCCAGGCAGGGATGGGAACCCAGGTGTGGGAAAACGCTGGTTTTGGACACAGTGGCATTGGTTGGGAAGGGGATGCTTGTGTTGACTGCACTGGCCCCCAGCACCGCGCTCCTCTGCAAGGGGAGGGACGGAACCAGGGCTGGTGAGGGCTGCAGCCCCCAGTTACAGTCAGGGCAGGCAAAGGAGTTCGTCACCTCTTTGGGACGTTTTACTACTTCCTACCATCCCAAGTGCTAAGTCTGGAGAGCCTGTTCCTCAGCCCCAATAAAGTAATTAAAGTGAATAGGTTTTGGGATAATAGTGGCTAGAAGTAGGTGAGCTCTGTGTTGAGACCCACTCGGCTCAGCCTGGCTTGCGCCTGCCGAGCTGAGCTCGCGGGGATGCTCACTGTGGCCTTTTTCAGCATCCCATTTTCAAGATCTGCTTTAAACCCTGGCAGTGCTGCTGGTCCTGGCCAGCCTGGGGCTGCCCCTTGCATTTCATTTGGGGGGAAATTAAATAAGCTCGTGTCTGCCCTTCCGTATCGCTTTGCCTCGGGGGCTCGGCAGCCCCTGGGCAGCACTGACCTTGCCGTGGGGGGGACGCCGGGGCAGCAATGACTCTGCAGATAGTGAGGGATGGAAAAAGCGTTGGCTCCTTTTCCATTCGCTGCAGGGACCTTTATTAGGCAGGAGCTATAAATTAGCTCACACGGATATAAATGTACAGTGGGTGCCAATGGTGTGGCTTGCACCGGAGCGCGGCCAATACTTGGCAGCACGCAGAGTCCCGTCAGGAAGATCATCCCAAGATATCTATATACTGTAGGTGATACGAGGCACTTGCTAAAAATACCCTCCCCGGCCCAGTGTGTCCGTTTGTGAAGGCTCATCGTTCCGACGGGTGTCGTTTACAGCGCGGAAAAAAGTGGGAGGGAGAGGAGAGAGCTCTGACAGGGGCCCTGGATGCGCTGCCTTCGCATGCATCCTGCTCCCTTTCATAACAAACACGGACCCGCGGTGGTTTTTTTCTGCGCCCTGTTATAATAAGCTCAGATGTTGGATGACATTTTTCCCGGTGACTCACGTAGTAAAATTAACCTTGAACTATTTACATATGCAATTGCCACCCTCCCGCTCCACCAGCGTGTGTACATTGCAGGAATCCTGGCT
>VZRW01009673.1:530535-562140 GCA_013398125.1 Aegotheles bennettii
CCCGCCGTGTGTTTGTTGTGTTAGCTAGAAAAAAAAAAAAAAAAAAAAAAGAGAAAAAAATTTCCCCGCTTGGAGTACACATCTACTTGAGGGAAAGAACACACAGTCCTGGCCTTTGGAAATTGGCAGGCAGCGTGCTGTTCCCGCGCTGATAAGAGGTACTGTAAATAAAACTGTACGGCAGCGCCTGCTGTAAAATGCCCCGCGTCTGTACTCATTGTTCTGACAGCTCTGGCTTTTTTTGGGTCCGCTGTTTTGGTACATGCTGTGCTTCCTTATGTAAGCCAGCGCACCCGGCTCCTCCCGCCGTTTGCCCTGTTTATTTTCGCCTCGCCAGGAATTTTTTCTGGCCCCCCAGCCAGGTGCTGGCCGCCTTTGCCCTTCTGTGCTGTGGCTCCCAGGGCGGCTGTGTGGGCTCCCGTGGCCCCTTCGTGCCCACGTTTGGCTCTCAGGGGGCACCAGCAGCGATCACGGGCCCTCACGCAGAAATAGGGAAAGAAAAAGCAAAACTCGAGGTCAGCACGAGCCCATTGCTACCCAGCCCACGCATGCCCTGCACCCCCCGAGCGCAGTGTGCCCCTGGCACAGCGCCGGCAGGCGGCTCTGCCCGGGCAGGACTTGTTGCTGCCGCGGGTTGTGTCCCCTCCTGGATCACACTCCGCAGTGGTGGGGTGGGAGAGCTTCAAGTGGTGATGGAGAGGCATCGCCTTGGCAACTGCCGCTGCGTGTCGCCCGCACTGGCGTGCCGGGCGGAGGGCAGCCACAGCCACTGCCCCATCAATCCCATCCCGCGATGCTCCGGCAGCTCCATCCCGAGCGGGCTCCGCACTCCTCTCCCTGCTGTGGGCAAAGGGAGGGGACCCCCAGCAGTGCCTGCATCCATGTGATGCTCTGCACCCCAGGTGCATGCCCTTTTGGGACAGCAGCCCGTGTGGGGGAGCCACCCCGTGCTCTCCTGGAGTCACCCCAAAGCTGAGTGTTTTGGGCATTTATCCCCTGCCAAGCAGCCATGTAGCCCATGTGCTCTCAGGTTGTTTTTGAATGCAAACTTGCCATCACGGCGAGGGCGGCAGAGAACAACATATGCACAGTAAACAGGCAGACTGTCGTATTGATTAACAGATGAGACCTCTATTATCGATCAACGCTTGGCGAGAAAATTTATCACTTTTAATTTCGCCGCTGCCAAATACTTCTGCCTGCGAGCCAGCCGTTAGTGAGACAATTTAAAGGCGAAGGAATTCTCTTTTTAATGCATCTCGTGATACCTCCCTCTCCCCCTGTCACACCTTTCTCTGAATCCCACCCTGACGGGGGGCAGGAAGGGGATGGGAGACGCTGTCTGGACCCCTGGGAATGGGCAGTGGAGCGTTGCCTCCCGCCTCGAAGGCTGCTCTGTCACGCTCAGGTCCTTGCAACAGATGAATCAAACCTTGAAATGTAAGAAATGGGTCCGCAGCTTTGCCCTGGCAGCGGTGCTTCAGACGTGGTGTGTATCGCTAATCTGTTTTTATCTGGAAGTTCCTTATCTGCTGCTGGGCATCCTGGTTTTTTCCTCACCTGAAACAGCAGCACGTGTTGATAGTGATTTTCTAAGAACTCTCCCAATACCACATCTCTCTCTGATGATGCCTCCGAGCTGCTTGTTCCATCGCACCCATTTGGCTGCGTCTTCGACCGGCCGCACCCTTGGGTACCACCCTTGGGTACCACCCTTGGGTACCGGCAACGGTAGCTGTGATGGGAAGGGGCAGGAAAACAACTGCAATTAGATTGGTTACAACTCTAATGAAACACACTGATGTTTAATGACCTTTTTTTTTCTAACCCCAAATGGTTGATGTCCTCCTGTCCAGCAGCTCTTTGTCGTGCGTTGTGTTATGTGCAAGGGGGGGCACCCCGGGGTTCAGCACGTCCAGGGGATGTAGAACATGAAATCCACCATTGTCCATGTCCTGTGGTGTGGGCAATGCCGGTGGCCGCAGCGACATTTCTGGTGCAGGTTTGGTCCCCCAGTAACCCTCCTCTCTCCTTTCTCTCCCCAGCGGGTGCCAAGGCCCTGGTTTGCGATCAGTGCGGCGCCCAGTTCTCGAAGGAAGATGCCCTGGAGACACACAGGCAGACGCACACTGGTACGTGCCCCCATTTCCCTCCTTCGCTTCGGCACAAGGTGCATGTTTAGGCTGCCTTAGTAAGCTTTGCCCAGCAGAGAGCTTAACCCTTTGCTGTTCCCATTCGCTCCCTGGCTTGACTTGCTGAAGGTAAGTTGGCCGTGTTTTCTGCTGAGCTCTTAATTGGAAATGGTTTTGTACTTGGGTTGAAATTTGCGTACGGTGTTTGTGAGGGGAACCTCCCCAAATGACTTTTGGTTTTGGCTAGTTGCTGCTGGCTTATTTCAGCCTGGTTTTGCTGAGCTCCTAACAGTGATCTTGGAAAGAGAATCCCAACCTGAGCATCTCTGCTCTGCTCACTGGTCACCCTGCGTGCCAAGGTGTGCCCAGTGTGCCAGCACTTGGCCACCATCTCCAGTGCAAGGGAAGCTTCCCAAGGGATACATACCCTTGTCAGAGGAGTCTGGGTGCTCGGAAGCCCACAAGTGATGAGTCACAAACCCTTTGCAGATCCCAGCCTGTGCTGATAGTTGTGTTCCTGATATTCAAAGCATTTATAGGGATAATTGTGCTGCGGCCGGAGCTCAAGGGGAGGGCTGGACCACGCCAGAGCTCAAAGGGTGGCCGGCATGCAGAGGACAGGGTGACCCAGTGGCGTGGGTTCGGTTTATCATCCTCCAACTGTAAACATGGGCAGCTCAGTGACACACGGAGAAGGGCTGGGTAAGCAGGGCAGCTGAAATGAATCGCTTCCTCTCCTGGGGTGGCATGCAGAGAGCCCTGCACTGGCACGGAAAGAATCCCTCCCCTGCCGTTGCTATAATTAACTCCATTCCCAAATAACGGCATCTCCCAGGATGGGTCTTTTTTGGGCATCCTCCCGTCGCCCTCCTCGTCAGGTTGATTGGCAGAAGACCAACCTTCAAGACAGAAAAATAGTGGGTAGATTCCTTCAGGGATACATCAAGCACTGCCCCTCTCTTAGGGCAGAAACCCCATGCCCTGCTTTCTGGTACACAGGGGAAAACAATCATAAACATAGAGAAAACGGTTTCTGCTGGTGAGCGCAGAGCAGCTGTGTGCAGCCCGGTGGACATGGGGCTGGGAGGCCCTCCCCAGTGCTCTCTGCCCTTGGCCCCAGTCCTGCAGCAGGAGGAAAAGCAGCAACTGTTTTGGCTCATCTTCCAGCAGCACGAGCTCAGTGCCACGCCAGAGGCAGAGCATGGAAAATTCCCTGCCCTTCCCCTAAAATGTTGAGGAAAAGACAGAATGTGTTGAGGCGGTGGCACAGGGAAGTAAGCATCGTCGGGGCCGGGGATGCTCGCGCGGCCGGGGCTCATGCTAACGGGACTCGGGCTCACTGCCAACTTTTATAAATATCAGAGGTGACTCCTCTCGGGTTCCCTTCAGTGTGCCAAGGCAATTAACGCGCGCGAGTGGCCGGTGGCCGTCAGCAGGCCAGTGCGGATCTGCTCCTGACCCAATTTCACGTGGGCGTGCTTGACGCCCTATATAGAGTGTGCTTTCTTTGATGTGTAGTTGGCTCTTTGATTTGTGGGGTTGGCGTGCCCCCGGCCGCTCCGTGGAGGATGCGCAGGAGCCTTCGCCATCCCCCACCCATGTCCCCTGCCTGGCCATGCTGCCATCAGGACACAAGTAGCAGAAAAGAGTTAATAAAACCAATGTCTAAGTGAAAATTGAACAGCTATAAATCTCCCCCTCCCTTTTTTTTTTTTTTGCTGGGATGTTGGTAGCATTTTGATTTAATAGTTGGCCAAACACAAGGGTCTATTTTATTCAGAGTTTACAGGCCTCAGGGCTGTTATTCCTCCAAATTTAATAGCATTGAAATTGCGGGGTTGGCGATAATTTGCCTATCACTTTCTGCTCTCCCATTGATGTTTATTGTCAGCGGGATGGAATCTCAATCCGATTCACTTAGATAACATGTCTGTTAAACATTTAGATAATTGTGCCATCATTAGCTTGTCACATTATTTTAGAGATTCAAAACAGTCGTGTGGTATGAGCAGAGGTACAAAGAGAGAACAATCCGGCACACGAGAGCAAGAAGCCAGGGGAGGAGGCGGCGAGATGCTTCCAAACGCACACTGGGCTACAGACTGATTTTTAATTTTTTTATTATTATTTTTCTTTTAAATGCCAGAGCACTTGGGCCTTTCCTGTGGAAGAGCATCCCAGAAACCCCACTGGTAGCTTGGGCTGTCATGGGGGATGCATAGGAGCCCAGTGGAGGGGGGGATAGCACCGGAGCTGCCGTGCATGCGCCATCTCTCTCTGCTCCAGGCAAATTTACATTTGGTCCAGTTTAATTATGTATTTGTCTTGACGACTTTCTTTTGCTTCGCTTTCTCTGCCTCAAAATGGTACCCACCTAAAAAGCAGCAGTGGTGCTGCGGCTGCTTGTCTCGGTGGCAGCACTTGCCACCCACAGCTGCCTGCAATGTCCCTGCCCCAGCGGCAGGCAACCTGGACTCAAGGGATGTGATTCTCGACTCATCTCACTGCCACATCCTCTCAGGATGTGGGCTTTGGTTCAGATGCAAGGATCACAGTTCCTGAACGTGCAAAACACCAGTGATGAAGATGCTTTCATGGTCACCTGGTCAGTGTGATGGTTTTGGGCACAGGGACCCGACTGGAGCCAGTGGTGCCATGCACAAGCGCAGCATCTCGTGTGCAGCATCGGCTGTCAGTGTGTTTATAAGAACCTTGGAAAAAATACCCTATGCTTCGTCTTGGCAGCTTGGCAGGGAGTGGAACTTGCTCTCTCCAGCCTTTGGCTGTGGCAGGATGAAATGAAAAGGATGAGCCGAGGAAAGACGAGGCAGAGCAATCAGCGTGCAGCCCAAGCGCAAAGCCTGAGGTTTCTAAGTACTCTCATGGCCAAGTTTATTTGCAAAAAGAACTGAAAACTGTGCCAGTGGAGGGAAGGGTGAGCACGTGTGTCCAGCTGGAGCCCATCGCCTCTCTGGTGTGTCCCTGCTTGTGGCCCAGGTGCTCTTCCTGTGCAAGCGGCATCTTCAAAGGGAAGTGGTTTTTGCAAAGGGTTATTTCTGTAAGACTGAGGTCTGGGACAGCTGCACTCCCTTTGGGAGCCTCTATCCTTCAGGAGCATAAGTCACGATGCAAGTGTTGCTGTGTTGCATCCACTAGCTTGCCCCCTGCCACCGGGAGCTTGCCAGGAGCTCATCGGCAAGCGTGCGGAGCAGGGCCCCGTCAGCACCGGCCCCTTCTGCGGGGTCTCGGGGCGGTGGGTCCTGGGGGGCTCAGCACAGAGCCCCTTTGTCTGACAGTAATGTCCTGTGACAGCGCTTGAAACCCGAGTCCCGGAATGCATTCCTGACACTGGGAATCTCCCTGCCTCCCGAAGCACCGCTGCTTTCTCCACCTTCGCAGCAGAAACTCCCAGCTCTTCAAGGTGGGCTCGTCGGGAAGCACCACGAGGTCGGGCTTCATGCAAACAGTCGCCATCACCAAAACCAAGCCTGGATATGGAAACGTGGTGGATCCACACATCCGAAACCCACAGCCAATGGTCGGCCCTTAATTTTTGCTGTGCAAATACTATTTAAAGCACGATGAGAAAAGCTCTCTCACTAAGCTACGGAGAAATCTTTCTTGTCCTTTAATTCTAGATGAAGGGGATTAGTGTGAACATATTTAACCTCTGACCCATGGACAAAAGCATTATCAAATTTAGTTGCCGAGTGGCTCCCCATTTAAGCGAGCCCGCGCAGTATCTCAGCAATCCTGATTTTCTTCCCTCCATGGAAAGCTGGAGCATCCATTGTTGAGCGTGGGGGAACTGGGCAGCCCTCCCCTGCTCGCGTTCAGGATGCTTGCCAGAGCCCCCATAAGGGAAACCAGTGCTCTGCCATCACTGCTGGGACCCGCCGAAGCTTCCCAAAGCCAGCAGCCCCCCAGAACAGCAAAGCTGCTGTCACTTGGGCTCGGTTTTCCCTGGCGCTGGGCACGCAGCCGCCTGCAGTGGCTCGGAGGATGCTCTGCTGTTGCTGCGGAGCACCGAGGTGCCGCCCGTACCCCTTCACCCCTCGTTTTGCTCTGGAGCAGGAAGGGAAACGCGATCCCGGCTCTGGGCTGAGCTTGGGGATGTTCGGCATGGCCACGCCGGGGCTTTATAACACAGGGCTGAAGCACGGGCAAGAGGCGGCCGGGGTCCCCTGGTCTGGCGGAGGAATGCCGAGAGGGGCCTCCCGTCAGAGCCGGTGTCCGTTTACAGTGCATCTCTCATAAACCCGGCGGCGGGGGCGAGGGCAGGGGGACCGGCCCTCCTGGTATGTGATTGATTATCTGGTATTTATGCCATTGAGGACTTTTCAGCGGCTCGGGGTCAGGGGGTCATCTCATGTGTCTTGCTGCAAATCCGCTTCCTTTTGTACAGTGCGGGCTGGGTGAGCAGACACACAAAAACAGCTTTTTCTTTTCCTTGGGAAAAAGGGGAGGGGGGCGGGCTGGTGTCAATGAATTTTTTTTTTCAGCCTTTCCTGAATAGTGTCCTTTTTAATTCCAAAGAACTTTTAATTAAAAGTAGCAGGAAAGTTCATCTCAACAAGGTTTAACTTACCTTAGCAGTTACTTTTGTCCCCCGGGATTCGCGGCTCCCCGCTTTACCAAAAAAAACTGTGCAAAATGGGGGAGAGGCTGTGCTCGGGGCTGTGCCTCATCCCCCAGGTTTGCTGAGGGGGCCTTTCATCTTTTCTCCTTTTTTTTTAATGATGGGGGTGCAGGAATAATAAGCGGATGCTGCGAGTCCCGGCTTTGTGCCTGGCAGCAGCCGGTCACTCATCTGGCCGCACTTAGCCCAAAGGATGGTTTGGTGGGCTGGGATGTGAATTGGAGCTCCCCAGTGGGGCTGGGGGACGCCAGAGAGGTGCCACCATGGCCGGGAGAAACCCAGAGGTGTATGGGTGGTGGATGGGCACCGCTCTCTGCTGGGCAGGATGGTGATGTTACTGATGGTGGCGGTGGAGGGCAGGACATAATTGCTGACGTTGGCTGCTGTCCCCTAAAACCTTCCTGGCAGGGAAGGTCATGCACCCACCATGATGTGCTACTTGGCAAACGCTCACGGTGGAGAATCTTTGGCCAAAAGGACCCAGGGGTGGCTCTGGGTGGACCAGAAGTGCTGATTCGGGCTTTGTCTCCTTGCTGAAGCTCTTTGTTTGGCAACGGTGCAGTTTGTAATGCACTAAGGTAACCATCACTGGGAAAGCAATGGGGAAAAGATGCTAGGCATCCTAGGGATGGATGTTCCCAGAATTCTCCAGGATGGAGAGCATTGGGGCAGGCCGTGGGTAAAGCAGCGCTGAGGGGAGATGCTGAACATCAATACCCAGCTACTGACCATGTGCATGCATTTGGTCGAGCAGTGTTTGTTTTGCCAGGGAGGAGGACAGCTTCTCCTTATGGGCTGAGGGAGATGAACCCCATTTTCTGCTAGGGATGATCAGGGGTGAGGGAACTGGAGTGTACCAGGCACAGGCTTGGCTTGGCAGACGGGCAGAGAGGCCCTTGGTAATGGGCTCCATCTCCCACAGGCTTTGTCAGGCAGCAGCAGATGGGAACGCCACCATCCTGCACCATCCTGCCCAAGCTCTCTGGAGTGGGTTACTGTACTCCTGGTATTCCAGGGCTTCCCTGGCTTAAGGGTTTAGGGTTCGTAAACATCTTCAAACAACTGTTTGACCTAAAATCGTACAAGTTAGGCTTGAAAGCACAGCGCACTGTAGACGCGAAGTCTCCACAGCACGTTCCAGGGCTGGCATGGAGTTGGAAGATTGAGAAGCTCTCGCCTCCCCCAGCCAGGGGGTGGAAATGCAATAAAACAGGATTGGCCCCTGAAAAGGTCAACAGACTGGTGTTTGCACACACGAGGTTTGTGCAACACTCGTTTTTTTCAGGAGGAAAACCTGCTGATGCTCTGTGGTGCAGGTCTGGGTGATGCTGAGCATCCCCTTCCCTCTGAATCCTAGGGACCGCACTGGGGAGGGCAGGATGTGGTCAGATGCTGCAGGAGGCTGGTCCCGTGCGCAAGGGAGAAGGGCTCGGGCAGGAGATGCTTGGGGAAGAGCTTGTCCCCTGTGCTGGCATCTGGCCCGATGCTGTCCCCCGGGAGCATTCCTGGATTTGCAGGCGGGGTCTGCATCCAGCCCTGGAGATGGAGGCACGCCATGGTCCTCCTCAGCAGCCGATCCCCCTCCTGAAAACGCACCCACCCCTGGGCTGATGCCGGCTTTTGCCTGGCAGGGCTGCGCCCAGCGCGGGTCCAGCTGCTGCCGTGATTGACGCAAAGCCAGTCTATAAATAAAGTCTTTCTCTCCTCTCATAAAGACTTTGCGGTTTAGTTTGCTTTCAAGGTCAAGATCAGACCTTTCTAAATAAACACATATCAAAGGATCATTAGTGGAGCAGCACTGTTAAATTGAGATATTAACTTCTGTCAGCCACGCGTTTCCTTTTTGTTCTGTAACTCGTGACTGCGGCGGGTTTTTATTATTTTGGCCCTAGGCAGTAGCATCTGGCTTCTGTAGAGACTGTAAAAATTAAAAAGCAACACAAATCATTGCGAGAGAAAAGCAGTAAATTCAATGATAAGAATTTAAAATTAAAATGTTTCGGCGCTTTTATATTCCACGAAACATGAAACGAATGAGTTGTGTGCCTGTTGCCATAAAGCCGCCGCCGCTAATAGTCACCGGGCTCCTTCCCTCCCCACTCGCTCTCCCTCGTAATCGTTCTTGCCTGAGCAATAGCAGAAAAGCGCAGTGATGGTGATGGTGACGGTGATGGAGATGCTGGGCGGCAAGGAACGGGACAAGGTGCTGCCGGTGGGACCGGGGGAGCCAAGGGCCCCCCAAAATGGCGGTGAGGAGGGGACGTGCCCGTCCTACCGTGCTCAAAGGGAGACGGAGAGGTCGAGTGGGGAGGGTGTGACTAATGCGCTGGGTCACTGGGATGCAGGACCGCATTGTCCCCTGTGTCCAGATGGCCCCCGGAATAAATCACCCCGGCGGGCACAAGCTGCCCATGCCAGAGCCATGGCTTGGGGCTTGCTGCCCATTCCTGCCTGGTCTCGGAGCATCTTCCGTGCGCATCCCACCCTGGCAGAGCAGGACAGCAGCCAGCTGGGGAGCAGCACTGTGTGTCGCTGCGGGGTGGAAAACGAAGTGTTTCGGTTTGGGGGTGTTTTTTTAATCCCCTGTGCTTGAAAGGTCAATGTTGTACATCTTCTCTGAAATGCTGGAGTTTTCCTAGGCACTGGTAAAGAGGGGAGGGGGCAGTGCCAGAGAGAGGGCTGCAGCCAGGGCGGCCGCATCCAGCCACCACCGGCAGAGGAGCAGGCAGCACTGGCTGCTTTTTAAGAATTAATTTCCCCTAGTCAGTTAAAGTTCGGAAGAAAGCTGTGCTATCTCCAAGTAAATAATAATAACCAAACAAATGCCCCCTTGAGAGAAGTTGCCTTCCATAAAGATGTTAATTAGCACGGAAGCTGAGCTGTGGAGTCTGGAGACCGCCTTTGAATCCAGGATGATTTGGTGACTTTGGCACAGACCTCGCGCATCTCGTGTGTTTGTCCTGCAAGGATTTTCCACCTCTCTCTCCTCATGAAGCCAGAGGGGCTGTTGGGCTCCAACCAAGCAGCCGGCATGGCTCAAGGGTGCCACCATCACCCCTCAACAGTGCCTTTGTTCTGGTGGAGCCCGGGGAGGGCTCTGCCATCCCAGCATGACACCCTTAGAACCCTGGTGTCCACGTGCATGCAGGCAGGCATTGCGTATCCCACAGGCAGTGTCGAGGGAAGGGCTTCTTCACATCGCCCCGCGGGTTTGCTGCGGCACTGCCACCAAAAACACTGCATTTGGTTTCATAATAATCCCACGCAGAAACTGGGTTAATCCTCTTACCCCGAGCACACATCGCTGGGGTGAAACACACCCTCGGTGTCGGCGCCGTGGTCCAGCATCCGCCAGACCCTGCCAGTGCCTGCTGCTCCTGTCCGTTGGCACCCAACACTGCTTTTCCTGCAGGCCCACAGCCTCCCCTGCAGCTGCAGCCTCCGCCAGAGGTGGGGGCTGGTAGGGAGCCCTTGACACACTGGCAGAAAGATGCTGAATGTCCCCAAACTCTCATCTGGGGAGAGCCAACAGCCCTTGGGCTCCCGCTCTGCCTGGCCAGAAGGGTTTGCAGCCATCGGCCTTGGTCCCAGCGACAGCAGCGGGTTTAGTGCATGTCTGTGGCACATGGTCACGTCAGGGATGACGTCAAACAGGCAGGTTGGGGGAGGAGTGAGCCTTGTTGAACATCCCCAATTTTCAAGACATGAGTCGAGGGTTTGGGGGTTTTATGGTGGGTGCGAGAGGCAGGGACGAGCCCTGCATCCTTCCATGCACACACCAGCCGCAGTGCCGAGGCCTGCCCGCAGCCGTGCACGGCAGGTTCTGATCCCGTTGACATCCCTGCAGTGGGTCGGCCTCAGTTTTCACGTCTTGTCACACCGCTCTGAGGAAGGACAGGGAGAAGATGGCAGCATGAGAAGGAGGATTCGGGGAGGGACAGATGGCTTTGTGCATCCCAACAGTGGCTCCATGCACCTGGGGGCCATTGGAGCGGTGCTGCCGGGGCTCAGCGGAGGATGCTCCACCAGCACGGTGGCATCAGTCCCATTCAGTCCCCCCTCCCCTGCCGCCGCAGCATCCCTGGGTCGTGTCAGGGGTCCAGGTTTGGCAGTGCTGCCGCAGGGGTTGAGGGACTGGCAGGAGCGCGCACGCGTGGGGGGGAAAAAACTTGAAGTCAAATGTCTGAAAGTCAGATCCCTTTTTAGTATGAATTTGCTGTATCTCATTCTGAGCACTAATTCCAATTTAATTGCAAGTGGCCTGAAGCCTCTTCAATAGGAGTAACAAATGGTTTGATTTTGTAAACTTCATCAGACTGCATTTTAAATGCGACACACTAGCCCGGCTCGAATGCCAATGAAGCACTGAAGTAGCTCTCTGTTTACTAATTATCCGTTTTTACTTCAAGCCACGCTGGCTGGCTTGTCTGATTAAATCGGATTTGTGGGATAGAGAACAGCTAGCAGAGTTTTCTCTATAGTAAACGAGATTGAAACTATGGGCCGCCTGGCTGCACACTGTAAATTATATTTCCTTTTAAAGGGGACGTGTCGCCTTTCTCCCGCCAGCGCACCTCCCGCATCCTAAACCTCCCGGCGTGGGAGCGTGCCCGGCTCCCTTCCTCACCCGCCGTCACGCTGGGTTTTATTGTAATTCCTCAGGGACGGCGCTGTGCTCGCTGCTGTGATGCCCACAGTGTCCCTTGCCATGGGCCGGACAGGGTGGCAAAGCCCTCGCATACAGCTCTGTTGCATCTTGGTTGTCTTTATATCCCTGGCAGTCGCATTTGTTTGGGCGCGAGCTGCTGGAGAGCCGGGGTGTGCATCTCCAGGCTCGCTGCTGTAGGGTTTTTCCTCCCTGGACCAAGCATCCATCCCCTCAGACCCAGGTTTCAGACCAGCTGCTGTTGAAAGCTGCCTCACACAACACAGCTGGGTGCTTGCCCAAACCCAGCAACCCCCGGCACCGCTGCCGGTGGTGGCTGCCGGCACACTGCGCTGGGCCTGGCAGCGACACTCCAAACCGGGGAGGATGGGTGAAGGTGGCCGCCGTGCAGGGCTGCCCTTAAACCTCCCCAGTTGCTAAGACTTTAATTCCGTGAGCTTGACCTACGCCACCCTCTCCCTCAGTATCTATCTTTGTGCCCAGGGGCTTTTTATATTTTAATTTGCTTTTGAACGTCCTGCAAAATTAATGGTGCGCTCGGGGCCATTGTGCAGTGTACAGTAGAGGGAAGGGCCGGCGGCATCCGCCGAGAGCCACCGCGTTGCCCGGGGAATGAATCGCTCGCCCGCCTTCGCCCCTTTTAATTGTTGACAGTAAAAAGCGTTTAAATGCCGCTTAATTTGTAATCATCTTCCTGCAAAAAGGGGAGAAGCCATTAAAACGTCAGGGAAATGAATAAATCCGTCGCTCGCTGCTTTGGGGCGGCGGCGTTGCTTGATCGGGGGTGATTTTTCTTCCGATGGCTGAGGGCTGGCTTGGGGCTGCTCCAGCTGGGAGCCCAGGGATGGATGTGCTCAGGTGGGAGAACAGGGATGCGCTTGGGTCCTCAAACAATGCCAAGTCCCCAGGTCACCCAGTGTGTCTCTCCTTGCCAAAGCCCACCTGCAGCAGGGATGGCAGTGACCCAAGCCACCTTCTCCTGAGCTTTCCTGATCCTCTTCCGAAGGTGGGACATCACTGCACGTGCAGCTTAGAAGAACCTCAACCCAATTGCGGGACAGCAGCAGGATGGCACCCGGCAGAGCCCCTGCTTGGTGCAGGGCTGCAAATACGCAGTGCCTGGCCTCGGTCCTCCGTGTCCCACTGCCGGGCTCAATGCCGGGATGCAGCACTGGCTCCTGCATCCTCTGTGCTGGGCTGGTGTCAGCCTTCGTGCCCCATGGATGCTCTGCTCTAGGAGGGCAGTGAGCACCGGGTGCCTCCACGAGCCATGCCAGCAGATGGTAACCTCCCTGTTTGGGACCTGTTTTTATTTACTAATGCATTACCTAAAAAAAATTAATTAAATTTATAAATGCCTTTTGCAGCACCGCCCAGGGGATGCCCAGCTCTGGGGACACACTGCGTCCCCTGGACCAGCGGGTGCATCCTCCCGTGCATGCACGAGGCCGCTTGTCCCCATTGTCACCGCTGCCAGAGTCGGCCCATTTTTTTTCAAGCGGGGGCCAATTAGTTTCACAAATGAGGGCCCTACGGTGCCAGGGAGGATTTGTTACGGCCCCGCGCGCCGGCCCGGCGGCATTGTCCTGCCCTCCGCCCCCGCGGGAGCCCATTGTCCCTGGCCCCAGCGGGGGCTGCTGGCGGCAGATTTATCGGGGCCGGCGTCCCGCCGGCCGGGGCCTCCGCTCCGCAGCTGGCCGCGGCGCTGGGGGCTCAGCCCCGGGGACCTTTGACCCGTCCTGCTGTCACTGCCGGGGCCGCCGAGGGCCGCGGGGCCGCATACCTCTTGGGATTTGCTTCGCACGGCCCGTTGAGGGCTGCCTGCTTTTTTTTTTTATTATTATTTTTTGTCTCATGAACGTTTTGTCCGCAGCTGCATGGGGGGCGCACAAGCCCACACCCCCCAGGATAAATCCCTGTGGAGGGAGAAAGGCAGCTCCCATGCGGGGCCGCCTCGCTTGCTGCTTTTATTCCCATTTCACTTAGGGTTTTGGTGGATGTTGGAGCATTTCTGGGCAGCCCGCTGCTTGCCATGCTGAGACTGGGGCTGAGCATCCCTCCTGATGGCTCCTGGAGCCATGGGGCAGAGCTGACCATGGTGTGCCACTGCGCCATGGCAGGTGATCGTGCAATGCAAGGATGAGTGATGGCATGCACTGGGATGCTCTCTGGCTGGTCCCCAGGCTGGCAGTGTGGTGCTCGCTGGGAGGATGCTGCCAGCATTCTGCTCTGGGAGCATCCATAGCTGCCACCTGGCAGGACTGTGATACCAGCACTGCTGTGGCAGGACCCCACTGCCTGCCAGTTCCCTGCCCTGTGGTCCAGGTGGGATCCCCTCCAGCAAGGCTGCTGGGACCCCCAGGGCTGGTTTTGGCAGCCCCCCACCCCTGTGGTTCCTAAAGACAATGCGGATCCATTGGTTACCTGGAACATCTTGCTGCTGCTAATGAATTGCTAATACAATTTTCTAGATAATTTTATTTCCATAGTCCTTACATTTTAATGTCTGCAAAAAGCTAGCATTTATTTGCTTAATCTCCCTGCGTAATACAATTTGCACTGACTCATAGGTTCTGAACAATCAGCTATGCATAAGCGAAAACAAATTGTTTGTTAACACCAAGGTCTGATATCTGTATTGATGGTCTGTGAGTGTCAGGGGCTTTCTCCTGCTCACGCCATTGTGTCGGTGCAGCCGGTGTGATACCTGTGGTGGTAGGGTGGAGGCTGTGTTTGTGCTGGGGCTGGGGATCGCAGGCAGGCAGTGCCTCACCCGACCCCCTGCTCCCCGGGAGCCTTTGCAGGGTGTTTCATGGGGTTCCTGGGTGTTACGAGCTCTGAGCTCAGCAGCTCCTGCAGGTGCCTGGGGATGGGCTGATGGCCCCACAGCTGCCTTGTGTTTGGGCATCACAGGGCTGGGCCTCCGAGCTGCTTCCAGTGCAATAAAAGACTCCTCCACTCCTCCAGTATTCCTCTCATGGAGCCAGGGGTGGCCAAGGTCCCAGCACCGGGACCTCCAACACCCAGAGCCCTGCAGCTCTCCGGTGCCTTGCTGCCGGACCATCCCTGCTGCTGCCAGGTGGAAGTGGGGGCCCCTGGAGCCCCTCGGTGGGGCAGTGGGACAGGGGTTCCGGGCAGTGCTTAAGCCAGCTCTCTCCCTCTCCGCAGGTACAGACATGGCCGTGTTCTGCCTGCTGTGTGGGAAGCGGTTCCAGACGCAGAGTGCCCTGCAGCAGCACATGGAGGTGCACGCCGGGGTGCGCAGCTACATCTGCAGCGAGTGCAACCGCACCTTCCCCAGCCACACCGCACTCAAGAGGCACCTCCGCTCCCACACAGGTACGAGACCACTGCAGGGCTGGGCTGACTCAGCCAGGCTTCTGCCCTTCCTGTAAAAAAAAATAGGGGAAAAGAAAGGTGAAATGGTCTTAAAAGCATCAGGGCAGCTGCAGCTGAGGTTGTTTGGAATTAAAACACAAAATGGGGAAAAAAAAGCCACGTGTGATAAGTTGAGCTGGTGTGAGGTGACACGTGGCCTTCACAGGGGCTGTGTGATCACAGCCACCTCATTGGCTTACGGGCAGTAGATGCACATAATCAGCCAGTGCTCAGCCCTGATGGGATTAGGGCGACCTGCACTACGTGTAGCCAGTGCCACGGCGCACCGGGGCAGGGCTTGCCTTAGCAGAGCTGGGCTCTGGCTATTGCCCGTGTCCTCAGAGCACCCGCACCGTGTCCTCAGCTCCTCCCTGCCCAAGCAGGATCAGGGGATGAGGTCCCAGCCGCGCAGCAGTGGCCATCGCTTGGGTCTGGCTGCGGAAACCCTGGTGCAGGAGGCAGCAAATCCTCAGGGAGGAGCAGGGGGAGCTGCCTGGTGCTCTCAGCAGCGGCCCTCGCCCACCCATTGCCCACATGAGCAGGAGGCTCGTGCACCCTCCTGGGCTGCACTTTCCTTGCTGGCAGGGAGGGGAAAATGTGCCGAGCTGGGAGACCCTGCTGAGCAGCGTGCCTGCGTATGGCCTCAGAGGGACGCAGGAGGGGTGGCAGGGGGATGTGTGGGCATCATCGCCCGAGGGTCGCTCCATCCCAGCCGCGGCTGCAGAACCACACATGTGCCAGAGCTCGGGTCCCGGCACAGAAACGGGAGCGGCGTGCTGGCGATAAGCACGTTAGCACCCAGTACTGGAGCTATGTATAGCCGGTAATCCAGTGACCTGGGCTGTGGGTCAGGCTGTGCATGTCCCACCCTAGCCTCCAGGCTGTGAAAAACCCTCGGGATCGTCGGCCGTTAATCGCACTGCCTGGTTTCACCCCGCGCAGACGTGGGATGCTGACGTTCCTCCCAGGGTCCCATCTCCCCTTTGCACGGCTTCTCCTAAAAACCGAGCGCATGGAGATGCCATCTGCCTCTGGCTGCAAAGCCACTCGCTTTGCCTATAGAATTGAAACCCAAGGCAATAACTAGGACTTGGGGTGGTGAAAGGCAGCTGCCGACCAGCCCCGCCTGCCTCGCCTTTGGTGGGGGTCCAAAAGGCATCCTGAGCATCATCCTCCTCCTCGGGTGCCCAGCCATCAGCCGTGGGAGGAGGCAAGGGGGGCCGCAGGTCTCGGCTGCAGCACACGGGGAGAGAGTAAAATATCATTGTAAAGAGGAAGAGAAAGCTCAGGCATGTGAGTATATAACGAGAAGGACAATTTATGCCCAGGCACGAGTGCAGTTTGACACGGGGATAATGAAAAAACGTAGGTCATTGTGGATGACTTAAGCCTTCACAGCTGAAGCAAATGTATGAAATGCGGGGAACATTACACGCTTGGCAGCTCTGCACATCTGCAGCAGGACAAGTGAAATACAGTTGGCCATTCTTTACCATAAACTGTGCTTGTAGGATATGCGGCACAGAGAAATTGTAATTACAGTGACAAGACAAATCAGTAATATTTAAATATTCATGAACAAAGTCTCGGACGATCAATCTATCTTTATTGTCCTTGCCTTCGCGGCTGTAATAAATAAGTAGCTGGAGCCCTCACCTTTCCTTCAAATCCCTCTGCCTTTGGTGCCAAACTGGAGTTCATTTATCAGCCGCCCGGTCTGGAGATGCCTGGGGCCAGGTCTGTGCCGGTGATGCCGGGGGAAAAACCTGGGAATGGGTGGCAGGAGGGACCCATTCTGCTGCAGCCCTGAGCATTCCCTCCGCAGGGAGATGTGGGGACTGGTGTGCCATGCCGGGGTGGCCGGGAGGCTCCGTCCACAGGTGCCAGTCCAGGACTGGGGCACTGGTTTCGGCATGGTGGCGGCTCTGACCCCTGTGTGTGCTTGCAGGCGACCACCCCTACGAGTGCGAGTTCTGCGGCAGCTGCTTCCGGGACGAGAGCACGCTGAAGGGCCACAAACGCATCCACACCGGCGAGAAGCCCTACGAGTGCAACGGCTGCGGCAAGAAGTTCAGCCTCAAGCACCAGCTGGAGACCCACTACCGGGTCCACACAGGTATGTGCTGCAGGGGGCCGGCGGTGCTGGTCCCATCCCCAGTGTGGACCAGGGAGAGCGAATCACCGGCTGCGCCGGCGTGCAGCTATTGTAAAAAAGGGATCAATAGTGAGATGGGTTTTGCTGTTCATTACTCTGTTATTGGCTGTGCCCGCCGCGGCAACGTTGATGCCGGGTGGTTAATTACACCCTGTCTCCCACAGGCGAGAAGCCCTTCGAGTGCAAGCTGTGCCACCAGCGCTCCCGGGACTACTCGGCCATGATCAAACACCTCCGGACCCACAACGGCGCTTCCCCCTACCAGTGCACCATCTGCCTGGAGTACTGCCCCAGCCTCTCCGCCATGCAGAAGCACATGAAGGGCCACAAACCGGAGGAGATCCCCACCGACTGGCGGATAGAGAAGACCTATCTCTACCTCTGCTACGTCTGAGGGAGGAGGCGCAGGGGCAGCGGGGCTGAGTGGCGGAGGACTGGGCAAAAAAAACCCACCACCAAACCCGCAGCGTCCACAGCCTTGTTTGTTTGCGGTTCTCGTTTGTTGCTTCTCACCTGAAGGATCCTGCAACTCACACCGGGACGGGGGGACACCATGGCCCCTGCCCTGGCCCCATCCTCTCCCCCTCCCCAGCTGCTCACGCACCCTCGCACCAGGAGGCTCTTGCCCCTCGCAGCCCCAGCCGGCCCCTCCATCACCTCCAGGAAGACCATGTAGGAAGGAGAGAGCATGCATACGGCCAGTGCGTTGGGAAGGCTTTCAGTTCTGGTGTCCTCTGTCACTGCACAGACCCCACTGCAGATGCCATCCACATGGGGCATGGCTCCACGTGGGGCTCAGTCCCCATTCTGGGGGGTTCCCCTGCTCCTGGGCTGCAGCATCACTGGTGGGAGAGCACTGGTGCTTGGAGAGCTGCCTGAGTGCATCCTTGGGGGCATCCCAGCCGGAGGAGGGTCTCTGGGGAAGGGAGCCAGTGCCAGATGTGCCACCCAGGGTCTGGGTGGGTGTGAGGGGCAGCTGGAGCTGCCCTCCCCCTGACCAAAGGCCTCTCTATGCGTTTCCTTTCTTCTCCACCTTTCTGGGGACAAGGGCAAAGCCCCCACGGGGCGACACAGCCAGTTTGGTGATATGTGGTCGATGCTGGTGCGGGCATCACTCCAGACAGGGGGATCTGCTTGTTTCTGACTATTTCGGGGTGCCTGAAAGGTGCCGAGTGTGGTTTTTTGCCCAGCCCTCAGCTGCAGGAGCCCACAGGCAAGGGGTGCCTGGTGCCCAGTGACTTCACTCACTGTTTTTTTGGCTTTTTGTTCGTTTTTTTTGAACTTTCTTTTGGAATATTTCCGCATTTAGCACATTTTACTTGAAATTACCTCGTTTTTTTGTGACCTCATGAGCTTTTATTGATTTAGGGGGACGGGGGGTGGCGTGGCTGGGAAGGCGTGCGCCCAGCGCTGGCGGTGGAGGGACTGGCGCGGCGGCACCATCCCTGCCGGCCTCCTGTTGTGCATTATCCTTACCAAAACTGGTATTTTTTGCCTGGCCCCACGGGGCTGTGGGTGTCAGTTCTGAAGCTACCTCTTGTGTTCGTTTTTGTTGTGTTTCTCCTTCATGGCCGCGGAAGTGGCCTCCATGGTTGCCATCTTGCCCAGCACCTGCAGCTGCGGCTCTTTTTTTTTGTCATTTTGCTGCGTTTGGGTGAAAAAGGGGGGGAAAAAAGAGTTGGGGGGAGCGGGACGGTGCCTGGGTGTGGTTCGGAGGGATGTCGATCGCCCCTCTTGCTGGGGTTGTGGGTCCTGGCCGAGCCTACCCCGCCTCTCCCAGTGCCGAGCAGGGATGCGGGCGCAGCATCCTCCCGCGCGCCCCGGCCCCCTTGGCTGCTCCATGCGTGGGGGCCACTGCTGCTGTACAATCCGGGATGTGACTGTGGAGAACGGCTTGTTTAATTGTTGTGCCTAAGGAAAAAAAAAAGAAAAAAAATAAGGAAAAAAATATTAAAAAAACACAAAAACCCACAAACAAACCCCAGTTCTTTCACACAGAAAGTTGCTGCAATTTCTGGCGTGTGCGTGGTCGCTCCCCGTGCTGCTCCGGAGCACACGGCTGAGCTCATGTGGCTTTTTTTGCTTTAACCTCCCCTCCCTCCCGTCATGCTGCTGCCTCCCGGCCGTGATGGCATTGGGACTGGCGTTGGAGCGATGCCGCTGTGGCGCGGCCCCCGCTGCCCCTCCATATATATATATATATTTCCGTATATATATGTGTATGCTAGCCGTGAGGACCAAGCGCCCAGCGGGGCCCAGGGCCCCTCTCCCCTGCCTTGTGTCGGTGTCGTGAGCGCCCGCCTGCCCGTCCCGTTGCTCTGTGTTGCCGCTCGTGGTTCGGGTCCGTTGCTGTCCTCGTTCCGTCTACCTCAGCACCTCTCTGAGCCCGGGCCCAGAAGGTGCCCAAGTCCCCCTTTGGTTTCTCAGAGTATCTATCAGCTCCTATTTTTTGTATGACTTTCTCTGTCCCCTCGCCGTTTGCTCCCTTGCGGTTCTGCTTGCGAGTCCTCTCTGTCCTCTAGCCACAGATGCCGTTAGCTAAAAATTTCCTGAAAAATAAAGAAAAAGACAAAAAAAAAAAAAAACAACCCCAGTTGTGGTGTCTCCTAGTTGCAGCTCTCTGCATCTGCCTTTGTCCTGTGTAGATTCAGATGCATTTCTTTGTAAGACTTCAGTGTTTCTGACAGAGGAAAAAAAAAGACAAAAAAAAATAAGAAGAATATACTGCTGCAGGTTTTTTTCTCTCCATGTGTCACTAAGTGAAGTTCGTGCCTTCTATAGCAAAGAGAATATTTTTTACATCCTACTAACGGTAGATTTTTTTGTAGTGAACATTTTTTGTATTTTTATTTATAAGTCTCATAAGGAAAATAGCAATGTTCAGTTGTATACCTTGAATCTGCAGTTAGAAAACAAAAAAACAACCAATAAAGTTAATTCCGTTGTCTCAGCCTGCCGTCTCCTGTTCCTGTGCCTGCGCCTGCCGGGAGGAGGAGGAAGGATGCGTCGCACTGGTGCGGGGGGACTCATGGCGGTGAGTTTTGGGGTGCCAATGGGCTCCCCTGGGTCTGTGGTGGAGGGTCCCATCCCCAATCCCACCCTGACAGGTTTGGGGTGCCCCCAGGATGCCAATGGGGAGCAAGCCAGCATCCCTGCTCCCAGGACATGCCACCGGCACTGCTCGCCGGGGAGCAGAGCGAGTTTGCCTCAATGAAAGTGAACTCGTTCATTTAAACCTGCCTGCGGAGGAGTCCGGCCCCCCGCCGCGTTAATTATCCTGGCGCTCCCGACTGATTGCTGTACACTAAGCTTAAGCCCTCCTTTATTTATTTACTGACTACATTAATGGCAGCGCCTGTGCTCCTTTTGTGCTGCGGCAAACCGTGCGGTGCACTGCAGCAGGGCCCGTTGGGTGCTGCTGGTGCCCCCCAGCTCTGCCCATGCCCCACGGGTGCTGCCCACCACCTGCCTGCGCTTGATGAGGCACTTGGGTGTTGATGACAGCGCAGCTGGAGTCACTGGGCGCGAAGCATCCCTTGTTTCATCCCAGGGATGGATGGCATGTGCCAGTGTACAGGCCAGGCTCATCCCATGCCCTGGGGCATCCCGGCAGGTTTGGGGGCTGCATGCCCACCTTGGGGTCCTGGTGGTGATCCCCACCTCCCAGAGCCACCCCAGCACAGCTCTAGCAGGGAGGTTTTGGGGGAGAGCTGCGGTCCTGTGTCCGGCGGCAGCATCGCTGGGCGAAGGGCCGAGAGCCCGCACCAGCATCATTATAATAACGGGGAAATTGTCGCAGGACCAGGCCTTTGTCTGCACACTCGCGCAGCAGCTGGGAGCGATTATGCTGCAACAATGTTCTGTTCCATCAACATTATGTCCTCGTTAAACCTTTATTAGTAGATTAGATTCAGATTTATTGATTTATTTTTTTTAGGTTTTTTTTTGAAGAGGAAAATCCGGGCTCCTCTTGGAGAGACGCCTGGAACTTTTTCTCATGTACAGCACTTCCCAAAGCAGCAAGAGGGCAGAGGGAGAACCTGGATCTTTCCTCCAGTATGGGCAGCATCCACTTCTGAGGGGCAAGGACGGCTGAGCTGCGCGAGGGATTAGGTTGGGTGTGGGGTGGTTTCCTAGCACAGGGAGGACGAGGACCATGCGCTGACATGTCCATGGGATGTGGTGGCACAGGTGAGCATCCTACAGTGAGTGTCTGAGGAGCTTCCTTGGTGCCAGCAGGCAGGAGGGGGATGGCAAGGCCAGCTCAGAGGTCCTGATGCCCCTCCTTGAACGCGCGGGCTGCGCAGCATCACGTGCCCAGCAGCATCGCATGCCCGGGTCAATGGGCCCATTGGATTTGTCTGTTGGAGCATTTGATGTTACATGAAGGCGGCTCATTCCAGAGGGTGTTAATTGCCCGCTGCAGTGATCAGGTCTGTAGCACCATCGATCTCGGCAGGATCAATGGCCTGATTTAGTGTCTCGCCAACTCTTTAACTGGACACCTCATCGATAGGCAGCCACTTACCGACCGTCAGTGCATTAGCACGGGCCAGCGTCGGCCGGGGCCCGCTCCACCAGTCCTCAGCGCCCGTCGCTCAGCAGGAAGTTTTCCTGCAGGTGACGGCTCCAGAACAGTGAGCAGGGCCCTTGGTCCAGGGCCAGTGGGCTTTGAAGTGGCTGGAGCAGAACCCACCTCTCCTTGAGTGTACACAGAGATGCTGAGATGCTCCCAGAGCCTGGGATGGGCCCTTCCGCCGCCTCCAGCACTTCCCAGGAGGATGCTCAGGTATGTTGCCGGCATGAAGAGCAAGCTGTACCTTTACAGGGTCTCAGGCAAGCACGGCAGGGCCAGGGACCACCCCAAAAACACCATCAGTGTTTCTTGTCCCAACCCCCTGACTGCCCCAGCTCTGAACAGAGGGTGTGGGGTAAATCTGTTCCTGGCAGTCCCTGTGCTGGGGTGCAGCCAGTGGTTCTCTCCTCTCCACCGGTGGAGAGAGGGAGTGGGGGGACTGACCAAGCTGCGGTAGGAATCAGTGACCCCACGGGTCTCTCCCAGCACCGTGTGCCCACACAGCTGGTCCCATTTGCACCCTGGTTCGTTTTACTCTTGTCCAGCACTGGTTCTCTTCCAGTTTTCTGGGCAGGAGCGTGGTGGGGATCTGCTGGGCAAGCGTGTGCAGCAACCAAGTGTAGGGAATAAAGACCCAAAGGGGTAATGAAAAAGGAGACAGAGGCATGTGGCCCCCAGAGCTTTGTACATGGAGGTGGGGACTTCCCCAGAGCAGCCGGGGTGTGGGGTAGGGGAAACCCGGGGGTGATGGGGTGAGAGTTAGGGGAGCCTGGGGACGATGGGGACCCCCTAGGTGCAGCAGGGGCCTTCTTGTCAGCGGGGACCCTCCAGGGCATTGAGGACCCCCGGTTCAGCAGAGACCTCCGAGGCATTGGCTACCCCCCAGGGCAGGGAGATCTCCCCCCGGGACATTGGGGAGCCCCCGGTGAGGTGGGGACCCCCGAGACAATGGGGACCCCAGGAGCCGGGGCCGCGCGGGCGGGGCCGCTGTCCGCGGTGCTGNGGCTTGGCCGGGAGTCGTGGGTGCTCGGTGGGGGTTTCTCAGCTCTGCCTTCGTGCCCTGCTGCTCTGACGCTGAGGGGAAGGTGGAGGGTGCACAGCCCGGGTCAGCAAACACCAGTGAGTGAGGCAGGGTTGGGGGTCCCCACTCCCCCAAGGCGGGCACCGTTCAGGCGTCCCGCCACACCGACCAGAGGGTGCCCAGCGTGATGCTGTAGGCCAGGACGGCCGCCAAGTAGGCCCGGAAGAGCAGAACATCCAAGACATAGCCCACTTGCAGCCACTCCCGGGCGACATCGCGAAACTCCTCACGTTTCTCCAGAAACTGGCGGATGGCGGTGATCTCACGCAGGATGCCATGCATCAACGGGGAGCCCTCCACTGGGACAGCTAAGGCTGGTGTGAGCCTTGTGCCCCCCACCACCTCACATTCCCGGGGGTCCTCGCAGCCATAGGGGTTCAGCTTTGCTGTGGGATTGAGAGAGGTAAGTGCAAAAAATACCCTTAAGCAGGGAGCTGAGATTCCTTTGGGTAACCTGGGCATCTGGATGGCCATGAAGTGCGGCCCTTACCTGTGCTGTCATTGTTATCCACCTGCCTGGAGATGTCCAAGCTCTGCGTCCTACTCTGACTGATTTTCTTCCTGTCCCGGATGCAGAGCAGGACGGTGGCTTGTTCCAGCAGCAGATGCTTCACCCAGCTGGGGACATGGGGCTGCAGGTCTTGCTTGTGCACCAGGCGCACAATCAGGATGGTCTCTGTGAGGCTGATGACGAGCAGCGCCATGCACACCACAAAGTAGATGCCTGCGGGGATGTCAGCGAGGTGAGTGGCCTGCAAAGGCTCATGCACAGTGCATGGTCCTGAGCGAGTCCTCCCTGTCCACCTCTCCAGGGGACCTGTGCTCTGTGTATGGAGCAGCAACTCCTGCTACTGTCACTGTACCTATCAAGGGGGTGCCGACAGCAGTAGCTGGCAGTGTGTCAGACACGATGATGAGGAAAACAGAGTATCCCAGCAGGAGGGTGATCTTGAAGGAGACCCTCTCGCCACTGTTAGGAGGGAGGTAGAAGCCGACGATGTCCATGACCATCAGGAAGATGCTGGGGAGCAGCAGGCTGACAGTGTAGAAGAGGGGGCGTCTCCGGATGACTACCTGTGGGGCAGAGAGACAGGAAGGAGTCAGTGAAAGGTCGAAACGAAGGCTTGAGCTAATGCGGTTCTCTGCCTAGGCAGGGGGGGATGGTGTGATGCACTGAGGTGAGCCAGAGGAAGCACAGGAGCACCATGGCAGGGACCAGCTGGGTGATCAAGCAATAGGGATGGAGGCAAGGCCCTTCCTTAGCACTCCATCCCTGAGAAGCGTGGCAGCTAAAGACCCTTACGTAGAACTTCATCTCAGCATAGCTGTCGCTGCTCTTGACACTGAACTCCTGGAAGTGACTGAGGATGTAGAGCAGCTCCCACTCGCCCTGGTTCATGAAGACACTCCGGTCGAACTTGACCAGCTCCGGCTGCCGCCACAGCGAGAGGTTGATGTCCTGGACTGGGAGATGGTGGAGCAGTGAGGACCAGGGGTGCCTGGGCAGAAGCAGCGGCAGCTGCCGGCATCTCCGGCCGGGCTGGGTGCTTGCCCTCCCCGCATGCATCCCCGATCCGCTGGGGCCATCTAGAGGGGCGAGGTGCTTTCTGCACGGAGCTGCGGCCCGGCGCAGGTCCTGCCCGCCCCCCCGAACCCCCCGGCCGCGGGGGTCCCGCCACTCACTGTGGTGCAGCCAGCTGGTGAAGGTGAGCGAGCAGTTCTGGACGTCGAAGGGGAAGTTGTAGATGTCCAGGCTGCAGGCGGTCATCACCTGGATGGGTTTGAGGTTCTGCACCTCCCCGTGGTGGCCAACGTAGACGTAGGGGACACGGGGGGACTTTCCGACATCCACGCTGGGGACACGAGGGACAGAGACCAGGGCTGGGGAGCGCTCTGGGCAGGTGCCTTGGGCTGGGGTTTACCCCCCCGTGCTGCTTTTCTGGCAATGTCTGTGCCCGATGCCTGCCTGGCATCGCCTCTGTGCTGCCCTCTCCTAACCCAAGAGGTGTTTGTGTCCTTGCCCGAGGCTCTCTGGAGCCGGTGGGATCACCTTAAATCCCAGCAAAGGGGGGAAGGACGCTGGCTGGCATGGTGGGAAGGGCCGGCAGTTCTGCAGCTGCCCTGGCATTGTGCTGCCTGCACAAAGCCTTTCTCCAGATATCTGGATCCCACCCCCGGCACAGTGCGGGTAATTACTGACGGTTGTGGTTAGCCAGCATTGGAAACAGCCCAAGTGCCAAGCCGTTCCCCATCTGCGGCTCGCCCAATGCTGCCAGGTCTGTGCCGGGAATACAAAGCGCGGGCGGTGCGTGCCCACAGTGGGTGAGGAGGGCCCAACCCCTTGCCACCAGCCCAGGGGTCTCGCCCCACTCACAACTCATTGATGAGGATGTCGGGCACCCAGATGCTCTCTGCAGGGAGGGAGATTCGCGTCAGGTTGTCAAAGTGTGCCGGGTCCCACCTGAGGAACTCATCGGTCCAATGCTGGGGGACAAGGGAGAGAAGTTTGGGCGGCAAGGTCCCTTCCACCCCACCAGGACCCTGACCCACTCCAGTGCCCCACCACAGGAACCAATCTCCAATGCCGCTCACAGGAGGGAGGAGAGGCTTGTCCTGCAGTGGTGGCACCACCCAACAGTGCAGAGCACAGAGCACCAACACTGTGCCTTGAGGTTTGTGTCCTACAGAGCTCTGGTCATCCCCTGAGACGAGTTGGACCTTGTTGCACCCCTGCAGGGCTGCATGCCTGTCCCATGGGAAAACCTGGATTTGCAGGGGTGCTCAGCCGTGGGGGGTCCTGATGAGGAGAGGACAAGTTTCCATGGTCTCATCTGCTCACCTGCCTGTACCAGATGTAGGTGGTCAGTACCTGGTTCTTCTCATCCTGTGGGGAGAAGAGGAAATGGTGCCAGCACTCTGGAGGATGGGCAGAATGTGCCAGGAGGATGTGGCACTGGGTACCGCTCCCCTTGCTGAGGGGCAGCTGCCCCTGACATGGGGCAGGAGCTGAGGACTCACCACGCTGAGGATGGCATAGACCATGAGGTCAATGGCCACATTGGTGGTCGTCCGCCAGTCCCGCACAGGGCGAACATCCTTTTGGTAATGGGCCAGCAGGTGATGGGCCAGGCGGTGCAGGGCAGGCTCAGTGGGCTCTGGCGTCGGGCCCCTGTGCTGGGTACCTGCCAGGAGGGAGGGAGGGATGGGTGGACAGATGAACGGATGGATGGACAGAGGACTGCTTGCACCCGGGGTGTGCTGCAAAATACAAGATACTGCCAGCTGCCATCCCTCCATTCCCAGTTGGAGTTTCCCATCAAAGTTAGATAGGAGCATTCTGATGGAAAACAAAACTGTCAAAACCATCACATAACGTTTTATTAATGTATTCTGTGGTGTAGGGCTGTGACCCATCCCCAAGCCTCAGAGGGCAAGGTTGCCATCATCTGCCTCGCCTGGACAGATGTCTGGACAGTGGCAGCGAGGAACAGCAAGGGACTCTCTGCCTCCAGGTGAGCGTCCTGCCACTCGCTCCTCCCTGTGGCATTTCTCCTTTGCTATGCAGTGGAGGAGGCAAAGGTCAGAGTTGAACTGAGGTGCTAAATGCATTTATTAGCTATCTGGGTATGTATTTGGTATCTTGGTGTTTGCTTCCTGTGGGAACAATCCCTCTTGGCAAGTGGCTCTCAGCACCCACATCCTCACTGGCAGGCAGACAGAGATGCCATGGCCAAGCCAGGGCAGCAGAGTCGCGCTCGTGGCTTTGCTCTCCAGCATGCCCAGACCCAGAGTCCAATTCCCACGTAATCAAAGGGACTAATTGGAATAGATCGGTGGGAACTTGGGAAAAGCTGCCGGGAAGGGAACTTTAATCTGTCTTTTAATCTGGGAAAAAAAAGCAAAACAGCAACAACAGCAACCTCAGCCCCCTCCCAGGCTGCAGGGGATCGGTAATGCTGGGGAGCTGGGCGGGTGCACGGCCCTCGCCCAGGCAGGCGGTGAGGGGGGGCAAGCAGCAGCAATTAGGGCGAGGGGAGGAAAGAGGCACTGCCACCATCGCAGCCAGGGCCATGGGGCCTTTCCTGCCACAGCAGGTGACAGCAGTCTCTACCCTCTCCCCTCTCCTCACACCAACACTGCCAAGCCCCAGGTTGGGATGCTCTGGCTCTGTGCAGGGAGGACCAGGCTGGGCTCACCCCAGCTGCTTCATGGGTCTGCCGTGGACACCGTGCCGGTCCACCCGTCCCCAGACCTGTGCTGGCAGCTCACCCGGCACAAACAGACACCTTTTCTGCCTCCGGTTCTGCCACCTCCACCATGATCATTGGAGGAGAAGGGTTTGGAGTCGGGAATGATGCCCCAGTGAGGGGGGGTATCTATCTGACCGGTCCAGTGACCCCAGTTACAAACCTGCCAAGAAGGCTTTCCACTGTGCTGGAGACATCACAAGGACTTTTCTGCTCTTTCCCAGGAAGGTTAAGCAGGAGACGTTACCAATAGCTGGTGGAGACTGTGGCAGTTGGCTCTGTGCCATGCGGAGCTGAGGTTACAAACCACAGGCACAGCTTCGCTGCCATCCCCACAGCCCTGCTCTGCCCCAGCAGGAGTGAGACACGATATTACAGAAATGTGTTTGTCTGTCAGGTGGAGGACTTGGGCGCAGCTTCCAGACAGAGGGATGCAGGCAGACAGGAGGTCACCCTGCTTCTCCCTGTCCTCAGGGCTGGGACTCTGCACACTTCCAGCGTGCATCGGAGCCCGGTCCTGACAAGCCCAAAGCACAGAGCCAGGTTGAGGCACCGTGTCCCCTTGCTGCATCCCCCGGACAGGTGGCAGCACCTCCGCGCACCCTCGGAGGAGGTTTCCCACGCTCAGGTTTCTCCCAGGTACGCTGATTTCCCATAGCATGAAGGTGTCTCTACGACGCAGGCTGTGCGTGCCTCGCAGCACTGCCCGAGCGTTAGGAAGGTGCCCCTGGGTACGGGGAGCAGCCCACTCAGCCCCAGCCCTCCCACCCTGCCCCAGGGCCCCTCATCTTACCTGGGGTCTGCAGCGTGGAGGCGAGAGGCAGCAGGGCCAGGAGCACCCGGAGAGCTGTGGGCATCATGGCTCTGCCAGCATCCCCCTCGCCACCGACACAGGAGTGAGCCCCGGCAGCAAGGCTCCTTTGCCTTCCCCCCGCCGACGGGTTTATGAGAACGCCCAATTAATCTGGTGATCAGCCTCTCCTGCTGCATCAAGTTTCAGGCTGGGAGGATGGGAAAGGAACCCACCCCCCTCCATCAGCTCCCTTGGGGCTCCCCAGCCCCTGCCCCAGTACCCAGCCGTGGAAAAGCAGGTTTTGGGGTGCAAGCATGGCATCTGTGTGCAGGAGAAGTGGGGACACAGCAGGGGGAAGGGTGCTGGAGGCACCAGGAGCTTATCCACAGTGGGAAACCCCCTGAGATGGGGTGGTGGTCCAGGGAGGTTAGAGGCACAGCACCAGTGCAGGGTGGGCTTCCATCACTAGGGGAGCGGGGGCTGGCAGATGTGGGTTGCAGGCAGTCAGTGCTGCCTGCTGGCCCCCTGCACCCTGCCTGGGGGCAGCAAGAACTCCTCAGTCCCCTCCAGCCTCCACCCAGACCACAGTCTGATTTCATTGCAGCAATTTGCATTTACATGCAAATTTCAGCACAGGAAAACACTTCTCACCGGTTTCCCCAGATATTCAACACCTTTGGGCAAACGAGACCATAAGCAAGGGTTGGTCCAGTATGACTGAGAGCAAAAATGTGTTCAGTGGTGCCTTGTCAGCATCCTTCCCTCCATGTCACAGCACCGTGTCCTTGGGACTGGCCAGTGTTCCTCTGCCTGGCAGGGGAGCCCCCCCTAATCCCCTTCCCCATAATCATATATATTTGCATACATATATCTGCGTTTGTATGAGTTGTAGGTGCCCAGGCCCCCACGAAGCTGCTGGAAGCACTGGGGAAGCGGCGGGCAGAGCCCAGAGCCCGTGGCGGTGTGGAACAAATCGCATCAGATGGCAACGTGGAGTCACTTAAACGAGATAAGAATTAGTGCGCAGTCCTGATGAACTCCCCCTCTGCTGCCAACAGCACTGTCAGGGAGACAGCAAGAGCAGAGCCGGGGCTAATTTGATTTCTCGGCTCCGTTAGTGGCTGGCAAGTCACCTCCTGGGGGGTGTAGGCAGCTCGGAGTTCTTTCCCCTTATTGAATCTGGGTAATGGGAATCACGGGCAGCGCTGGGGACTGTGCCCCGCTCTGCCCCTGTTCTCCAGCCCCGGCACCCACAGCAGGCAGGATGCGGCCAAAGGGGCCAGGACCACTCAAGCAGAGCCTCTGCTGCAGCATCATTAACTTTGAATTTTCTCCCTTGGGTTTTACATCTTCATCTTAAAGAGATTTTAATGTAGCTCCTCTCAGCCCTCCTGTTAGTGGATATCTAATTAGCATGATCTATTACAGCCTCGTATTACGCGTATGCACAGGGGGCTTTTGCGGGATGTTTTGTGGGACGACTGATATCAATCGGCAGTGCCTGGATCAGATTTACTTTCCGAAATGGCGTAATGGGATTTTATTAGCCCTGTAATCTGCTGCGTGGTAATTGCTTTTCTGGGAATCGAAGTGCTTGGTGTCCGGGGCCTCCCGTGGCTCAACCCCATGTCCCACCTGGGCTCTGCCCAGAGAACCTTGCTGCTGGGATGGAGACCTTCCCCAAGGCTCCATGCAGCCACGTGTCACCTGGGATGTCACGGGCAGAGCCGCCGGCAGAGCCCTGCTCCCCATTCGTGTGTGCCCCGTTAGCTCCTGAAACAAGCTGTCTAGTTTTTCGTACCAACTAAGGGCTTTTCCCAGGGCAGCCACGCTGAGAGCAGGTGCTCTGGCTTGGCGAGTCATGAACTTTGGCTAGAGCTAGGTGGTAATGCTGGAGGCTGGGGAGAGCGCAGGAGCACTGGCACAAGGTTCCTGTGACGCAACAGGACAAGCAATGCTCAGCATCCTGCTGTGTGAGGGGACCAGAGATGCTCAGCAACCCCCATTGCCCCACCCTGCCCTTACCAGGACCGTCACCAAGCTTCGTGCTGGTGCTGTTCCCATGGGACTGTTGGCCTGTGCCACAGGACTTGCCAGGGGCAGCAGGAGCTGGCACCGAGCTCTGTGCAGGCTGGGGATGTGCATCCAGGTTGGGGACCGGGGTGGGTGGCCTCGGCTGTGGCACACGCAGCCCCTGCCCACACAGAGCAGGCAGGAGAGGGAAGCAGCCCTGCGGTGCGCTGCCGGGACTCGCCTTTCAGACCGCGTTTGAAGCGTCAAAAGCAATAAAGCATCGCCGAGGAGCCCTGGCAGCACGGCTGCCTGCTGGCCCCAGCCCCATCACACACCCGAGGCCGCCCATTACGGAGCCTCGCGCTCCCCGAATTGCATGTCTGCTGTGATTTAACGCTGCGAGACATGAAATAAACACTGTGCACAGGCAGAGCTGGCTGCTGGCGCTGGCACAGGTGAGCTCGCTGCAGCCCCCGCTGCTGGTGGGGTCCTGGACCCTCGGTGGGGGCAGGAGAGTGAGCCAGTCTCCTGCAGGGCAGAGGTCCCCAGGGCACTGCGAGGGTCCCCAGGGCCAGGGGGGGCACGCGAGGTCTGTCCCCTTGCATGGGTCCATGACCAAAGCAGGTGCTTGGTGCTGCACCCTTAGGTTATCATGATCACTACCGGTGCCGGTAGCTATGCAGGTAGGGAGTTCATCCTCAGCAAAGGAGCCTGATGCCTTTAAATCCCCTGGTGAAGGGGGGAGCACTTTCCTTTTAGTCCTCTTCTCCATTAGACACCCTTCAGGTGTTCGGAATATTCTGCCACCATTTCATTACCCATTAAAGCCAGGTAATAATAAGTATGGGAAGGTGTTTGGAGCCCATTGCTGTTAATGAAGGAGATCCAGCTCATCCCGAGTGGGGACGGCAGCCACGCGTCGCAGGCACGATAGCACCCGAGGTTAGGCAGGAATTGCCTTGAGGAGAGCAGATCCAGCTGGTGTCTCATCTTGTGTGACCGTCTTTTCCTTTTTCATTTTTTAAAGGAGACCCATGCCGGAGCCTCGCTGGGCAGGAGGCGGGAGCTGGGCTCCAGCTGCCTGCTGCCCCCTTGGCAGAGACCCCACCCCAAAGGTAGATCTGCAGTGGCGATTGGGCACACGCCGGTTACCTTTGTGTAAAAATCTCCCGCCTGCCTTCCGCCCCTTCCACCCCAGCTCTTCTGCTGCAGCTGTCTGCTTTGAGAAGCATTTCCAATCCGAACCCACAGCGCTTCCAGACTGGGTTTAATAGAATGAAGCTATCCTTCTCCCACGAGCAGGGTGGGCAGGGGAGCTGGTCCAGGGGACGCTCCCGGTCCAGGGGACGCTCCCGGTCCAGGGCGGGGAGGCCGCTGCAGGGCAGGGCGGGCTGCGGCAGTGCCGGGAAAGTCGGCCGCTTCCGCACAGTACCCGGGGTGCCGAGGGGAAGGCGAAGGTCTCCAGGCTGCATGTGGGCACCGTGTCCCGACTGCCCCAGGGCCGGGGATTTCACCGGGAAGCGCGGCGAACCGGGGACATGGAACTGCTTGAGAGAGTCCAGCGCAGAGCCACAAAGATGATTAAGGGAATGGAACATCTCCCTTATGAGGAGAGGCTGAGGGAGCTGGGGCTCTTTAGCTTGGAGAAAAGGAGGCTGAGGGGTGACCTCATCCATGTTTACAAATATGTAAAGGGTGAGTGTCAGGATGATGGAGCCAGGCTTTTGTCAGTAATTACTAATGATAGGACAAGGGGCAATGGTTGTAAACTGGAGCATAGGAGGTTCCATGTAAATATCAGGAAAAACTTTTTCACTGTGAGAGTGACAGAGCACTGGAACAGGCTGCCCAGGGGGGTTGTGGAGTCTCCTTCACTGGAGACATTCAAAACCCGCCTGGATGCGTTCCTGTGTGATGTACTCTAG
>VZRW01009673.1:562470-590559 GCA_013398125.1 Aegotheles bennettii
AGGGCACAGGACAGGGTGGGGACGGGGCAGGGTGAGGGCACAGGGCAGGGCGGGGACAGGGCGCGGTGTGGTTTGCGTTGCGGGATGCGCTGCGAGGCAGAGGACACAGGGGTGATCCCCTCACCACGGCCGCCTCCTCTGCGAGCAGCAGGAGTTGTTTTGCTCCTTCCCCTCTCTCTAAAGCGGCTTCCTCTGGTGCCCACTAACAGCTCTTAAACCTCAGGGCTCTGTGTAACTCTGAAGGGACCCAGACCCGAGCGCTGCAGGGACATGAGGCTCCACGCCGCTGCACGGGGCCCTCGAGGTTGGTGTCGGTGTGCAGGGGGCCGCAGCCCGGCGTGTCCTGGGCTTACACGGGCCTCTGCACCTCTCTTTCCCTTCCCCCCGCTCTTGGGATGCGAGACAAACACTTCTGAGAGGCCAGCACTAAAGGCATGAGCGGGAAGAGGGCACCAGCCCCTTCACGGTGCATTCGGGAGCAGGGACCCTGTCAGGATGGTGCCTGATGTGCATGAGTGCGTGTTGATGGAGGAAGAGCTCGCTGGCCACCGCTTCTGCCCGTGGTGGAGATGGGTTTGTAAAAGCCTCTGTCAGGAATGCAGGCATTGTTCCTCCTGCCGCCTCTGGGTTTTTAGCCCTCTTCATATCCATTTTCCCGCTGCAATGAAAGGCACATCTGAGGTGCAGGGGCTGAAGGCCGTGGCTCTGTGTCCCTCTTCTGCGCCACCACCTTCCTCCTCCTCCTCACGCGCTGTTATTTATGGAACCCCCTTGAACTCCTGCACCACGCTTGCACCCTTCCCTGCTCGCAGTTTCTCTTCAAAACAAACTACTTCAGAGCGCGGTGAGTCACACCACAGCGAGGAAAGCGGCAAAACTGTTCGGTTCCGTCGCTCTCTGGGCATCTGTGGAATTTTTCTCTCCAGGACTCTCCTTTCTCTCAGCCTCTCGGTGTTATGCTCATCTCCCATTGCTGTAATTTAGCTCTAGCAGCATTTTGGTTTGGGTTGTGATTTTTCCAGCAGGTAGGACTTTGGTTTGGTTTGGTTTTTCGGGTGCAGTGCGTATTAATAGCAGCAGCACACTGGTGTTAATTACCAGCTCTGGAGCTTGTTTTAAAGCACCACGGCACATAACCTCAAAAAACAATCAGTCAGACTAGTTACAGCAACAAAACCATGCACACTCCCCAAAAACTTGACAAATTTGTTGCACAGAGTGTGGTTCCCGGTGGCTTTTGTGGGCTGCCAGTCGGCCACAATCCCCTCGGAACTTGTTTTACAGGATAAGCTTTCCGCTGTTAATACAAACATTTCTTATGAAAGACTGAACAAAACTACCCTGGAAATGGTTAGAATATTAAATGGTAGCTTAGAGCGGCAGATCCATAATTAGCATTCATGGTTACAGCAGCCTTTGTGAGTCCTCCTCTTGATGAAGCAGAAAAAACCCTGAAAATCATGCCCCGTCCTGCCTCGGGTTTCGTTGTAACGCGGTTTATGAGTGTGGGTTTTTTTGCTTCAATGGAAAAATGTGCCCTGCAGCGTGGGGTTGGCCGACAAGCGCGCTGCTTGCTAAGGTAGCAAAATTAGCAACATGATATATGTGGTTTGCCTTTGTGAAAGTGTGCCCATCCCGAGCCTCCTGCCCTCGGCTGCGTGTTGCGCAGTGCCTCTTCGTGCTGCGGGCTGGGCCAGAGCTTTCCCTGCGCCACTCGGCTGTTCTCCGGATTGAAAGAGCATGTCGGACAGGTCCGAAGGGGTGCACGCCCTCAGGCGTGCTTTTCCTTGTAAAAATGGCACAAAAGTAGCACTTTCTATGGGACTATCAGGAATAACTTGCTGGTGGAATTGCCATCAAACACTCATCTAGGGTTTTTGTTGTTGTTGCGGGTGTGTGCGTGGAGGAGCATCCGTCAGCAGTATGGGTGGATGGCTCCAAAAGTAGTTGAGTTACCACTCTCGGGGTGGAACTTGTGCTCCTGTGGTAAGCCAAGACTGCAAAGATTTAGTTAAAGAGAATTTCTGTAATAATTTTTTTTGCACAGTTGAACCAAAGGATAAGTGATGGCAGTGGCTTAGAGAGCGAGCATCTGGCCAAGCCTGGCGTGTCTTGTGGGGTGGGGGAAGGAGCGACAGCAGCCTCTGGGGCCTGATGCTGACACCTTATTGTCAGTGAGAAATGACACACACAAATGGCATGTGCAGCCAGACCGAAAATAGCCCCTGGACGGTGCCTCGAGAACATGCGACCTCCTTATATGTCCTGCTGCACATGCCGTGGCTGTCGGGGGGGGTTCCCTTCCCCCCGCAGGTGCCGTGCGCCCGACAGCGGGAAATAGCATTTCCTCCCAGGCCTGCTGGCATGCTGGTGAGGACACAACGGGTCCAGCGTTAGTGTGTTAATGTGGGGGGGTGGAATTGGAGTAGGGTGTTCAAGCTGGTACTGGTATTGCCATCAGGCAAGTGTGACTGGGTTCTCGTGTCAGTCTGCCAGTAAAAAGGAAGGAAAGCAGCAGTACTGCGATGAGCCCTCAGCAGGCCTTGCAGAAGCATCTTGATGTCTGTCCTGCTCACCTTCTCACACAAGCTTGCTTTATTTCTTGCATGTAGGATTGCCAGATGCTTTTAAACCAGCTAAAAGAGATCACAGGAATTCAAGATTCAGCTTTCCTCCACGCGGCTCTAAAGGTTTGTGCCTGTTGTCGTTGTCCTGTGGAAAGGAGACCTCTGAATGTGTCCCAAGAGTCAGGCACACCCAGGCTCTTGGTATGAGTGTATTTGTAAATTGTGGCGTTAAACTGGCTGCAACTGCATCAGTCTGGAATCATCAGGTGCTGTCCATCCTCTCGAGGTGTAGCAGCAGGATGCAGGCTGTGCTGAAAATAGACAGAGAGGCTTGCTTAAGGAAATTATTACATGTTTCATCAAGAATTAACATCCAGAACACATTAGAATGCATTTAAAGCGGTTTAGCCCGTAGTGATGGTCTGAAGAAAACCCTAGCTGTCTGAAAGACAAACGTCTTGAAATCCATAGAGAGTTTGATTCCTGGTGGCAAAGTATCCTGTGGTGCTTCAGACCTCCTGTAACTGCTTGAATCTCTTGTGAGGGAAATGAAATTAGTTAATGGAGTCTGTATTGTCCCAGTAATAAAGCCGAAGTGCTTTCTGACAGAGAAATTCTAGCCTTGGTTATTTTCATTTTCTCCTACTGCCTGTCCCCAGCAGACAGCTTTTTCCTGTGGCCAGAGAAAGCAGAGCTGGTGGTAGTGTGCTGCTTTCTGCCCTGGCTGCATTAAAGGGTGTCCAAATGTAGCTGAAGCAACCCTGGTGCTGTGGGTTTTGTTCCCCTGTCGTTCTGCTAGGCTGCTAATGGAGACCTCATGGAAGCAGTCACCTTCCTGACGGAGGAGCACGCTCAGGAGCCGGCTCAGGACGTGGCTGCTGCAGAGCCCTCAGCTTGGGAAGGGAGTGCTGTGGGCAAACATCTCCCACAAAGTGAGTGGTTCTCTGCTCACCCTGACGGGTTCATGTCTGCCAGTGAATTCCTCTGACTCCTCTCCTGGCACTGATCTGATTGTGCCAGTACTTGCCCCAGGGAGAGCCACATCTGAAAGAAACGTGACTTAATATGGTTTCATAGTGTTTTAATAGTGTTTGTATGTCATAGTTACAAAGCTGTGGTTCTGAACAGTTGGTGTTGACAGGTACAGAAAACCCAGAAAGCTCCTGAAGCAGAGCAAGCAGAATAGAGAAATGATCCCCCATTGAGGGTCAGACCTTTCTTTCTGCAACATCTGGCCGAGCAGGCAAACAGAGTGTTTAATGTTCTGTTTCCATGAAAACTTACAGCATAGTTTGAGCTAGCAATTTGGCTACCTAAGGAATGTTTTTATTTTCCTTTCTCCTTCTTTTCTACGGAGCCAGGACATGACAAGGCTCACAGCTGACCGAAGGAAGGTGCTTCTGTATGATTGTGCCAATTTTACCGAAATCCTTTATTTCTCAAGACAGTGTCAACTGTCAACGCTGATGTCAAGGCAGAGCGTATACAAGCAGCAGCTGATGTTCCTGTTTCATTATTTCAAGAGGTTTGAAATGTTCCCTCAAGCTCTGAATTTGGCTGTAAGGAAATCTGGCCAGTGCACAGCTGTGTGGTCTGTCCTGTTCTCCTCCTCCAGCCCATTCAATGGCTTTTCAGGTTCCTAAGCATGATCCAAGCTACAAGGATTTGTATTTAAAACTTGAGCTAGAAAATTGTGCTCCTGTCAATTGAAAAATCATATTTGTGAGGTGTAACTTTTTCTTGTAAAGAAAGCGTGTGCCTGTTTCTGGTAGAAAACTGATCAGAGTGCTGCCTCCACTTCTAGATGTTCCTGCTGCACTTACCTCTAACAACAGAGACGACCTCCATACACTCGATGCCTTCAGACCACTGGGACCACCAAAAGCTCAGGCTGCAGAACGAGATGCTGCTGAAAGGTCAGTGGGGCTGTAAGCCCACTCTAGTGTCCTGCATGTGTGTGGGGGGGAGTATAGTTCCTATAGTGCTCGAGAGCCTGCGTGAGGTGGCGTTTGACAGCATGGTGTGCATCTGTTGTGACAGACCACAGGAAGCACATTCTGCTGAAAACAAAAATCGCTCCAAAAGGAAACGCTGTGAAGTCTGGGGAGAGAACCTCAAGCAGAACGACTGGAGAAGAGTGGGCGACTGGCCCGTTGGAATGAAGAATATTGGAAATACCTGTTGGTTTAGCGCTGTCATACAGGTAATCTGATAGAAAAGGTCTTCAGGAGTTGCTGCGGTCTTGGAGTCAAAATGTTCATTAGTTAGAGTGAAATATGCAACAGCTCTGTGAAGTGATGAATGAATGTGACCATGCTCAAATGAGACTTCTGTTTTTATTTGATATAGTTCTGATTTATTCTGGACGTGCACACAAAGAACCAAAGAGCAGTTAAATAGACTTTGTAAAAATAGATACAGGTATGCATAATCTGTGCATACGTACGCAGGGGTTCTTTTGGTGCAGCGATGTCCAGATCCTTACTGAATGACAGAAGCTTGACTGGCAAAGTAAACCGGTAATTTAATTTTACTGCAGTTATTGCTGGCTCCGTAATATGTGGTGTATCGTGTTCCAGGTAATGGAATACACTGGCATAGATGCTTGAAGGAGTCAGTGACTAGGCAGCATGTATTATTAGTGATAACCTCAAGAATATAAGAGACACCAGTAAGTGGAACTGAGCGCATTTGTCTCTTCTAACCATTTCACATCAGCAGATAGACGTTAATCATATATCTCTAGCTTTGAGAGGAAGTAAGAAATCTACCAGTGGGCTGCCTGCTCGCTGTGGCTTGTTCTGGGTGCTGTTTCTAAGCTTGCCTGTGCAGAATAGAGTACTCTTTCCTAAAAATGGTTATATATGTCCTAGAAATGGCAGGGTGAGACTTTGTTCTTTGGTGGGTACAGATGTGCTAGTCCAGCATGTAGACTGCTCACTTCATAAATGTTTATTTAGTAACACAAGGCCATTGAAGAATTAGAAGTTAACAAAAAAGCTGTCTAGTAAAAGAGTGACAAGACACCAGATTACAGTGAGTCAAACCCTCGCAGGAGCTGACTCCTCTTTGCCTGTCCTTTCCTTTCAGTCTCTGTTCCAGTTGCCAGAATTTCGGAGGCTGGTCCTTGGGTACTCCCTCCCACCAAATGTGCTTGAAAGTTGTCATAGTCGCACTGTAAGTTCTCATCATTCTAACACCATAGTTTCTCTCTCCTGTGGTATACTGTTCTGCTTGCTCTAAACAGATTTAATTTGGGGCCATCTGAGACTCCTGTGCCTTCCTTAATGGCTTTCAAATTGTCAGGCTGCATAAAGACAAATTTGGGAAATACTTCTCAAAGACAATTGCTGTAGAAAAAAATCAGATGCTTCTCGTAAAGCTTTCCTCTAGAGCTTCTAAGTGTGGTGTGGGGAGAAATTTGTGCCATAAAACTACTTTGGTAGCTCTAGATTGTTCATTTCTTTGAGTACACCATAGAAGAACTGGTGTTGGAGCCAGGCTGAAGGTCCCTCAAGCCCCGGTACCTTCTGAGAGCGGTCAGCAGAAAGGGCATTTTGCCTTCTGTTTTAGCAGCTATTACTTCTGGCACTTTTTTCTCTAAAGGTTTTGTTTTGGTTAAATTTTTTCTCCCATGCGTCCATCGGGAGACCAGATCGCTTCCAAGAAATAGCACTGCATATCTTACTGCTTTTGTCCTTGTTAATGTCACCTCTTTCCTTGGTTGTTTCTGTACTACCTCTTAAGCTATATGCCTATGGTATTCTGTAGCACTTTGTGTTAAGATGCTGCATTTCTCAGTTGCGGGAAGGGTTTGTTTTTTCTTCTTTTTTGATGCAGGGAAAAAGAAATATTGCATTCATGCAAGAACTTCAGTGTCTGTTTGCTTTAATGCTGGGCACACGCCGTAAGTTTGTAGACCCTTCTGCAGCACTGGAACTCTTGAGGGATGGGTTTAGATCTGCTGAAGAACAGCAGGTAAAACCATGTTAAAAAGCCTTTCTCTTTCTTGAAAATGGCATTTGCAGTTGCGGCAATCCTATCTCGCTTCATCCTGCTATTACTTTCAGAGGCCTCTTCCCATGTTTGTCAACTGACAAGCAGCTGTCCCTGTGTCATTTAGGCAAAATGTACGTGCTTGCTAATTAAACAGCCAGCATCACAGTGCTCTACCCAGTGCCATCTGGGTAGTTGGGGAGCAATCACAATAATTTCCTCTGATCTAGTTTGCAGATGAGCAGAGTGTTCATTATCGGTCTAAATCAGCACAGCAGTTCAGTTTCACACTTCTTTCGGTGGGATAGGTACAGCAATACCAGTTGGGTCGTGTTCCAGTAGGTTGGTGAAACCAGCAGGCTGTGAAAGCGCTTTCTGGATGGTATGATGTTTGACTCTCAACTTTTGTCTCTCTTCTAGCAAGATGTGAGTGAATTTACACACAAACTACTGGACTGGCTGGAGGATGCGTTCCAGCTTGCTGTGAATGTCAAGTGAGTTCTTTGTGATCTCAGGAGTTTGACCTGACACTGAGGAGAAGCAGACTTTAAATATGACACCTTAATGAGAGGGCTTTACATTACAATTCTGAGTAAATGAGAAAGAGTTCCTTGTTTACTGAGGATGATGCTTCTTAAGCTCAAAATATGCTTATGAAGTGTTATATCTACATTTTCTGTACATAAGAGTAGGACTTTGTTCAATGCCCATATGGCCTGCAGAGTAAATAAGCTTTTCAGGAGAACTTAACAGAGCTGGTGTACATGAAAGATCAGGTTTTTGGAACTGCATTTCAAAAGGTAGTGCCTTAACTTTTTGTGTTTTTCCTTGCCAGTGTAAGTGTCATAATGTGCTTTTGGGTGTGGAAACAGATGAGAAGCTTCCTCTGTACTTTGTGCTTGGATAGTAAACTTTACTTTTGAGTGTAGAAAGATTCCCAAGCAAAGGCTTCGATTATGACCTGGGGCTTTTTGGCAGCCTAAAGCTGCAAATGAACGTGTGCTGCTTCTCTCTGAAACAGGAGCCCTGGCGACAAATCTGAAAACCCAATGGTCCAACTTTTCTATGGGACTTTCTTGACCGAGGGTGTCCATGAGGGTGAGTGAAGGGTTTGGTGGATTGACTTTTTAACTCCTCTGAGTGTTTTGATCTATAGCAGTGATGACACAGGATTTTTTTGCACATTCCTGATGGAATTGCCTAGTTCTTTAAACTTACAAATAGACTTCTTGATGACAATGCCTGTAACATTTATAAGGTCTCTCTTCTGCAAATATTGACTCCTTGCAAGTGCTGGTGTATTTGAAAGGGCTTGTTTATAAGGAGGGTTGCCCCAACAGTCGTGCATACAGAGAGCGATGTGCAGTTCTGTGCTTGCAAGTGGCGCGTCTCACTGGTGCTAGCAACAAACTTTTGAGTTCACCTGAGCTATTTATTCTCTTCAGTGATTTCATGGGTTCTGTGTTGTTTCCATCATCCAGGCAATACTTTTTCCAAGATTGAAGCCTTTGGTCAGTACCCCCTTCAGGTAAATGGTTATCGAAACTTAAGCGAGTGCTTGGAAGGAGCCATGGTGGAGGGCGAGATGGAGGAGGCGACAGCATCCCAGTCAGTGAAGTATGGACAGGAGGTTAGTTTTTACATTTGGGTTTTGAGCTTTAGTTGCCTACTGCAGAAAAATGCAACACTTGTAGGACAGGGCTGTCTTCTCAGTTTACTTTGATAACTTTAAATGGCAATTGTAAACATTCCCTAAGAATTGAATACAACATATTTTCTGCATACCTGGAATCTCGCATGAATATATGTTAGTGTTACATCATGGTTAGATCTTTGCTTATTTGTAAAGATTTGTTATCCTAGATAACCAGTTCAAGGAGTTTGTTTTAAATTAAAAAGGTAAACATCTGCTTCTGATGCAAGTGTGATAAAGTCTCTCTCTTTCTGTTGAAGCCTACGTGTACCTGAGTAGGGGGAGAACCACTGCCTCCATATTTTCGGAGGGTAAAAGTACAGTGCTTAACTCTATGGTATGCCATTTGGAATTTGTATCTTTCTCCCTATTACAGTGTGTGGTTTTTTTCTTCTCATTTTCACTCTTCTCTTTTGACTGTGCTGATTTTTTTTCCTCTTTTTTTTTCTTTTTAAATCTCGCAAATCACAAACCAATCATAAAATACTTAGTTGCAGTAAAGTAGAAAGTGAAGGCGTACCATTCCGTTCAGCATCCTGCACGTGTAAGAGCAGCCAAGAAATTAGCTTAGCAAAATGCTGGGAAAGAACAATAAGAAGTTAGCAGAGGTGTCTGGTGTAGAGGGGACAGAGAAAGATATGCTAGGAGAATGTCGAAAAATGTGTTGCTGTGGCGTAAACTAGCCAAAGAGAAGTGAAGTCTTGGGCAGTTAAGCCCTGCCCAACTCTGGACTCAAATGTTTGTTTCTGGCTTTCCTAGTCCCTGCCTGAAGCTGTTCAACTGCATTCACAGCAGATGTAGTGAGACTGATGTGAGCTGGTACAGGGAGCTAATCGGGCGGGTTCTTTTCAACCCAAGCTTTTTAGTTCCTCCAAATCCTTTTCCAAAAGGTGAGGGAAACTGGACTAATCATGGAGGTGTTCTAATCATTCTTTGTCTGTACAGATAGAAGGAAAAGGCTCTGCCTTTATTTCTAAGAAATCTGACTGGAAAAACTCTGCATCTTAATTTCACTTCCTAGGATGTCGTGGCTAGAGGACTGCATGCTAGGGGACGTAGAGAATAAGGTGCATTTTGTCTTTTGAGAACGTAGGTGAGTGTACTGAAGCTCAAAGCATCAGTGGGATTAACAAGAACTTACATTTCTCCTAGATAATCAGTTTGTAAATCACTCCTTCCCTCTTTTTATGTTCACTGTTCTGAAGATTGGGCTGCTTCTCAGAAAGCTTTGCTACTTGGCCATTTCCTTCCCAAGTTTTTTAAAACTAATTTAAAAAAATACTCCTTATTGTAAATATTTTAGATCTACAGATGTGCTGGTGCACTTTGTGGGGCAGATATATTGTGGCAGGACATCTGACAGGAATCCTGCAAAGGAAAACGAGCGTAGTGTGCTCGTCTCAAATCCAGCAGAGTGGTGCCGTGCTGAGGTAGGTGAAGGAAACTTTTGGTAGCGGATGCTGGAAGTATTTGTGAACCCAGGAAGAGAGAGAGAAAGTGTAAACTCAATCCAGAATTCTTCTTTCAGCATAGTTCTTTGAAACAGTGTATGAAACATACAGAAAGTGGGTTTCTTCTCTGAATCTCCTAAATTGAATAGCTTGTAAATAGACTGAGAGAGGATAAAGAGTCAGGAACTGCTTGAGGACTTCTGTTTTGTTCTTCATCATTGCATGCGATCTACATTGGCAAAGAACTCCCTTGGAGGCTCTTACTGACATCCAGCGCTTGCGTAGCATCTGCTCATTTTGTAAAATTCAGTGCTGGACCCGTTAATAAGCCACCAAGCTGGATGCATCAGGCAATGAAAAATAACTTTCTGAAAGCTGCTATGGGGCTTTTTCACAGCGTAAATGTAAAATGGAAGTGGAAATTTTAATCTTGTAAAATTTGGCTTTCTGACTAGTCACTCTGTAAACAAAATACATAATCAGTATTTAAAGACAAACAGGCATTTAGAATCAGTCTAAAATCATTTAGGATCAGTCTAAAATGTGCTGTTTAGCAGTCATCTTAAAACACATCCCTTTGGGGGCATTTCTGCTTCTGTTACAGCGCTGGTTTACAAAACTCCCACCGGTACTGACCTTTGAACTCTCCCGATTTGAGTTCAATCAGTCACTAGGACAGCCGGAGAAAATTCACACCAAGCTAGAGTTTCCCCAGACTATTTATATGGACAGGTGAGTTGTTCTGTTGAACAGTACGTTCAAAGCTATTGCTTTATTGTAATTAAAGGAATTAAAAATGTCACGTGGGTGAGCAAGGAAGGATTCTGAAATACTTCAGAAAGATTGTGGATGTTAGACAAAACTCATGTGGCGGGGCTCTGTGTTTCTCTGTTTAGGTACCTCTACTGCAGTAAAGAGCTTATTCAGATGAAGAGAGAAGAAATGAAAAGTTTGAAGGAGAAAATGGTGATCCTGCAGCAGAAGCTGGAAAGGCAAGTAGTCGGCTAGCTTTATTTTGGTGCCCTGTGGGAGTATGCAAATGCTTCCTTTCAAACCAGCTTTTCAATAGAAGAGAAACTCGTTGAGGAAGGGCAAACAGAACTGGGTCTGTTCTGAGAGCTGTGGAGTGAGGAAGTGTTTTCACACTGTGCTGATAGCTGCTGTGTTTTGGCTGGTGCTGAGCAGTGTCCTGCAGCCTTGAAGCTTTCAAGGTCCACTGGTGGGAGGTGGTGAGTGCGTCCCTTTGCAGCACCTGGGTTTTCCTTTCCTTCCTTCCTTCACTGCTTTAAACTGTCTCCATCCCAACCCAGGAGTTTGTTGCTCTTCTGTTGTCTCCTCGGGTTTAATCAGTCACATTCCTGCATTCATGCAACCTCTTGCTTTTTTTCTGCAGGTACATGAAGTACGGCTCTGGCCCAGCCCGCTTTCCCCTGCCCGACATGCTCCAGTATGTTCTCGAATTCATCACTACAAAGCCATCTGTAGTTGTTTCTTCTGCTCAGGGCTCTGAGACAACAATCCCGCAGTCCCAAGCCGAGCCTTGTGCTTTGGACATGCTGTCACAGCCGAATGGGTTAGTAAACAGAAATACAAATAATTAATGGGAGAGCAGTTTGCTTCTCAACCAACTGCTCCTGGTTTGCATTCTAAAAGTGGATTATTTATCCACTGTGCTTCTGAGTGTGATGCTGTAATGTATGGATGCCTGTGCAAGTAGTCAGCCACTACTTTGCTTGTAATTTGGTTCTGTTTGTGTAAATATAACACTGCATCTCATCTGTTCTTTTTCCTTTTCCAAAAGCGTCACCATACTCCTTGTCTAAGCAGCACTTCTGAGTTAAATTATGTGCTCTTTTTGGTTAGGCTACTAATTTTTTTGCTTCATCAACGAGTAAATTACTGCAATATTGGATTATTAAAAACCTGGCAGGCATGGTTGGCTTACACTCTAAATTAAGCTGAGTAAATACATGAGTTTCTTAGTAGTAAGGGAAGGAATTTTTGGAATTGTTCATTGTGGATCTGTGCTTACAGAGTTCTGTAAGAATTTTAGCTTCTATTCATCCTGTATTTTAATTTGGTCTCTTAAGGTAGAAGTACATTCCAATGTACTTGTTCTTTTTACATTTTGTACCCTCCCAGAAGGGAAATCCTGCTCTGGCTCTGGAGCAATTTTTGTTTGGTTTGTTTTATATTCTTTTCCAAAAAGAGAAAAAACAAGAGAAAGATTGAAAAGCCTGTTCACTACTCTTGGATTTTGCTTCACAGCATGCTAGAAAGGAAGGAAACAGGGGCTGAAGCTTTCGTTTTGGCAAATCCCTCACCACAGCAAAAACCAACTATGCCACTCCAGCCTTCCAGTTTGCCAGCAGAAATGTCGGAACATCCAGCCCCCCACGTGGTTTCCGAGGAAGAGCTGAACCTTGTTCGAACGTGCCTGCAGCAATGGAGAAACGAGATTGAACAAGATGTGCAAGGTTGGCCCCAAATACATGTGTTGTGTTTTTTCTGTTGAACGCCAGCCTGGTTTCCCCTCTTTTGCCTCAACAGGATACATCTTGATCTACAACTAATCTTGTGCAGGCGTCAGCCCCGATGTTAAGTGTATTTGATAGTTACTGCATAGCTTCAGATGTTCTGAAGGGAAAACAGCCAGAATGGCCTAATGACTAGTCATTAATTTGTATGCATTGCTCTCATTCGTTATGTTCTTGGCAGATCTGAAGGAGTCCATTACCAGAATCAACCTATCCATTGAACAAATGTACTGTGACCCTCTCCTCCAACAGGTGAGCAATGCAGCTTCATTGGGGAAGTACTAAACTGGTGTTGCTGATACTGTTCTTGTTAGTAGCTGTCAGTTTAAGTTGTCCACTTCATTGTATTTTTAAAAATCCCAGTATTCTGATGAAGCAGAGAAAGGATTCTTTATGAAAATCTTGTTGCTCTTTCCCTGAAAAGTCTGTTCTCATTTAGCAGGGAATTTACTGTATGAATCACGAGTCCTGTGCCAGGCTGCAGCTATGAATGTGTTTGCAGTTTTTGTATGGAGGTCAGACAAATTCCTTTTCTAAAAGTACACCTGAAAACAATGTCCTTATGACCTTGCAGGTTCCCTACCGTTTACACGCCGTCTTGGTACACGAAGGGCAAGCAAATGCTGGTCACTACTGGGCCTACATATACGACCAGCCGCGAAAAAGCTGGCTGAAATACAATGACATCTCAGTGACAGAATCATCGTGGGAAGAGCTGGAGAGAGATTCATTCGGAGGCTTGAGGAATGCCAGTGCCTACTGCCTGATGTACATCAGCGATAAGGTGTCCCGCTCTGTTGCAGGTACCAGAGCCAAAGCTGCTGGTTAATGAGACGTTTGTGTATTATCTTGTCTCTCTAGCCTGCGTGATCATTCCGTTCCTCACAGCTTCTCTTTGGCACTGTTGTCTTTTGACAATGCAAAAGTCTTCACCCCAGATAGGAGTGAAATAATTTGCTCCGGACTTGATTAATTTCTCAATCCACAATAGGGTTGAAAACTGGAGACAGAATGGTACTGGTGAGACTGGGTGCAGTACTTCATGAATTATTAAGGTCTATAAATATTCACGCTCCCCATTTGCCCCTTCCAGTGTGCATCCAGTGCTGGTGTTTTTCACTCTTATATAGTTTATATGACAGTGTTTCTTTTACAAGGGCATGTGAAACAGCTCCTGCTCGTTTTCTCCCATTTTTATCACACTTTCTGACTCGTTGGCTTGGTTTTCAGTGATATTGTTATACCAAACCTAAACGGGGCTCTTTTTTTATGCAGCCTTTCCTAGTGCATGAGTTATTGGTAACAGCAGCTTAGACTGGCAAGTGTGTTTGCAGTGCCAATGTATAAATAGTTATGTGGAGAAATTATTGTGCACGTGGCACTATACATGGCAAACAGCTGTAGAAGAACCTAATAATTTCACGCGTGGCTCATTTTGATGTAATAAATAGAAAGAAACAATGGAGAGCTGTCATTCTCTTCATTGCTAAATATGGCTGATGAGGATCTGAAGGTTGTTCTTTGTCTGTCTTCCCATGACAGTTCCATTTCTGAAATGAACCCGTGATTATTTTTTTCCCTTATTTAATGCAATTTTTGTGGTTTTTTAAAGATGCTTTGCTGTTACAATGGACATGTAGGAAATAGATGGTGTCAAGAACAGCCATTTGCTTTTGATAAATTGTAAGACTTGTCTAAAACTGACACTGCTTGGGTTTTGTGCTGTTCAAACTGCATAATGAAGTAGGTCCAAAAAGTGCAGAGAAATACCAGCTTGACCCTCATGCTATGGAATCTGTGCGGTTCCCTGCCTTTGTATGCTATGTAGTGCTGTAGATACGGTGTCTGCAGCTGAACTGTGAGTGTTCCAGCTATTGGCAGTGTAAATACTGTTCTCTGTACGATGGTAGCTCTTGAATAAGGACGTGTTGCTGATCTACTGCAGCAGCAGGCACTGCTGCTAGAATTTCTCAGTGATAAATGCCACCCAGTGGTAGAACAAAACTGGTTTTGTTTCCGATAACTGTAGATCTGGTTTTATTTTTGCACTGCTGTTTATGAATCACATTAAACTGCAAAGCTAGTAGAAATATTTTTTTCCCCATTGATCCCTCAGCCAATTTGATTGTGGCTTTCCATACTCCTGCATACTCGTTTAGTTTCTCGTGATGATGTCTGGTCATGCTGCTCTGTGGTTTGTTATATGCCAGTCCTGCCTTTCTTCCAGATGAGGATGATGGCTCAGAGCTCGGACAGTTTCAGAAGGAAATCGAAGCCTTGCCCCCGGAGCTGAGACTCTACATCCAGGAGGACAACTGGCGACTTGAGCAGGAGGCAGAGGAGTGGGAGGAGGAACAATCTTGCAAGATTCCTCAGATGGAGCCTTCACCTGCTTCTGAATCGCAGGACATCTCTTCTGAATCAGGACCAGGTAATACCATGGCTGAATTTGCAAACCGTGTTGAAACCGTAACAACCAGCTGGTCAAAAATACCACTGTGTTGGAGCCTGGCATCCATTTGTGGATATCTAGGAGAAGCTGTTGATGGAGTAGCAAAGGCAGCTGGAGGAGGCTCTGTCCTGCCAGTACAAAAGGCTTTTCTACTAGTTTTGCATGTGCATCCTTCCAGGCTCATCACCAGAAGTGCTGCTTTCCTTTCATTTAATCATAATCTCATTTCACTTCCAGACTTTTGTCTGTCCTGACAGATCAGTCTTCAGCCTGTGAGCAGAGCGTGCGCTCGCTGTCCTCTGAGCATGCCATGATTGCCAAGGAGCAGACTGCCAAGGCCATTGCAAACACCGCTGATGCCTACGAGAAGAATGGTGTCGAGGCAGCTCTCTGCGAGGTAGGAGTGGAGCTCTGGCCCAGGAAACAACCTGTCCTTGTCTTTGTATTATTCTTCTTGAGAGACCTTTGCTTTTTCCGTTTCTGTGTAATTCTGTAGCTCGGTCCCCTTTTGCTTTCCTGTATTTTGCGGGTTTTTTTGTTACTCTGTCTCTTCTTTTTCTTCTTGGCCACAGCCCAAGGAGGTAGAGCCAATGAAGGCCCAACCGAGAGAAACGGCCCTTGCGGTTCAGGCAGAACCACCCCAGGACGCTAAGGGAACAGAGTCTTCTTCCCAGAGTAGCTCACAGGTCTCTGAAGTGGAAATCCCCAGTGTGGGGAAGATTCCCATTAGATCCGATGCAGACGGATATAATGAGGAGGTACAGGTCCTAGCGCAAGGGTTAATTACTGCCAGTCATTAACCTATAACTTTGTAGCTGGCTTTGAGCTTTCCTAAGATTGGGTACGATAGCAGTCTGTCACGGAAACAGTGCTGTTTGCAAAGTACACTTTCCCACTGTGGAAACAAAGGTGGCCAAACCAAATCGTTTGGTAATGTCGTTTCTGAATGCCATCAGAAAAGCAGCTCAGTAAAAGTGCTCGATCATTGGATCTGCTCATTGTTCCTTTCTTTCTGGCACAACTATATCAAAATTGATCCTAGCTGTATTAATTTATTTACAAGCTTCTTTACTGTCTTCAGTGACAGTTTCGTCCCCTCTCTGACATTAACCGCCAAAAGCAGCACTTACAGTACCCTGGCTACTGATTTTTGGAATCTGACTTTTTAACCACACTTGTACGTACTCAAGCAGAGTTTGGGAAGTTCAGTCTTTTCACAAGTGCAGTCGTATTTCACACAAACACTGAGACTGTTACTCCTTGCATATGTTTGATCTGTGCTTGTTTGAAGTTGGCACTATGAACTGCTCTGCCATGGGCACTGCTCTCCTCTTCACATGGCTTAAGGAGATTGAGTGGGAGACAGAGGGGATGTGGCTAATGTGGTTTATGTTCTCACTTGTTGAATTTACAAATTGAAGGCTTGGAGTGAGCAGCCTTTAGACCTTTAACTGCTTAAAAAAACCGCTGCATGTAAAGTGCATGTGATAGATGGAGTGAGTAGGATACAAGTAAATTACAGCTCTGGCTTATTCCACCTGTATTGACACAATTTCCTTTAATCTTCTCTTTTGAAAGTTTGTCTTCACCATGCCTTCTCTTCTTTCCCTGTCTGTCACTGTTTTCCTTGTTCTTGTCTGTGTTTGTTTCCCTGCTTTCCTGGTAGGTGATGCTGAGTCCAGCCATGCAAGGTGTCATCCTGGCTATTGCAAAAGCCCGCCAGACCTTTGATCGAGATGGGTCTGAAGCAGGGCTTGTTAAGGTATCCCATTTGTTTGCTCAGTCCAATAGTATGGATATCTGTTCTTGCAGAATGAAGAGTCTATGCTATATTGACATATCAAGAATGTGAAGGGACTCCCTCCTCCAGTTTTTCTTCTGTCCTGCATTTCTAGTTCTGCTCTCATTGTGACAACATATCCTTCAGCTCTAAGCAATTTTCAGAGCTTGTAAGGAAGAACTCCCTCCTCCCAGGAGAAACAACAACTTTTTTTTTACTTTCCACTATTTATTCTGCTTATTCTTTTAGTATCAATAATTCTCTTGATTATAAAAAGCAGACTTTCTTTGCATGCCTTTCAGAATCTGTTGTCTAGGTCCTTGGTATGACTGTCAGAAAATAAACCAGCACTCGTGACACTTTTTTTTTGGTACTGAACATGTAGACTTACTGTGACCTCTTGTAAAATGTGTCCTCAAGAAATGCATGCATTGAAATGAGGGTTTTGAAAGGACAAGCACTGCTGAATGTTGAAGCTGGTGTTAGGTTTTACAGGCAGGTAGATTTAACTAAAAATGCTGCATGGGAGAAATCACCCATGCTGTTGATATGCAGGAATATAAATCACAGGATACTCTTGCACCTTTCTACAGATACAAGCACATTACAATTGATTTTTACAACCTCGGCACTTGCAAGAGCATTACCAAAACTGTCTGAGGCAGCTCTGTGCCCACCTTGCTGAAAGGCATGGAGACACCTTGGTGCCTTTGAAAAAGCTTTGGTGTGGAGGCCTTTTGTTTCTAGTTCAGGGTGTTTGTGGGCTTTCCTTCACCACCAGAATACAACCAAGGCTGAGTATTGTCCACTGGAACCCCATTGTTACAGGACAGGTTTACGCTTTGTACCGGCTGCTGTGGTGTTGCCCCAGGCAGAGGAGTGGATTTGTTGTAGGTGTGTTCTGTTGGCAGGCGTTCCACGAGGAATACTCCCGGCTCTACCTGCTGGCCAAAGAGACCCCCACGCCGCAGAACGACGCCCGGCTGCAGCACGTGCTCATCTACTTCCTGCAGAACAATGCTCCCCAGCAGGTGGTGGAACGGACCCTTCTTGAGCAGTTTGCAGATAAAAACCTCAGCTACGATGAAAGGTTTGTGCCCTGGATTCCGAGATGAGGCTTTTCTCACCCGGAAGCAGCCAGGGTCGTTGTTCTGATTACCTCCCATCTCTGCTTACACGGAGCAGGTCAATTAGCATTATGAAGGTAGCACGAGCAAAGCTGAGAGAAATTGGTCCTGATGATGTGGATATGGAGGAGTACAAGGTAAGGGACCAGCGTCACTGGAGGTGTCTGGAGCTTTGAGGAGTGTCTGTTGCAGTTGACTAAGTTGATTTATGTGTCCCTTATGAGAGATGCTTAAACCCTTCACAGGGTAAAATCTGATACGCTTTTGGGTTGGGAAGGAATGTAAGCCATGTGCGTGTTACGGGTGGAGCTGACACTCTGCTTTCTTGCTGCTCCTGCGCAGAGATGGCACGAAGACTACAGCCTGTTCCGCAAGGTGTCCGTTTACCTGCTGACAGGATTGGAGCTGTACCAGAATAGAAAGTAAGCTGCTTTTAATTGTGTTTGGACAAGATAATCTATAGCCTAAAAGTAAAGGCCACTTGGACAGAACTCCTTTGTGACGCTCAGTTTGCACTGTCTTGCATTGGAGGCCAAGGGGCTTTCTGTTTGCCTTGCTGGTACCCCTTTCCTACACAAATAGTGAAGTGTGGGGAAGGACAGTGCCATTTTGTGGAGGGTTTGTAATTTGGAAAGTGATTTTTCCAATCCAGAAACTAACTTGGCTTTCAGAAATTATTCATGAATGGAAACAGAATTGAATTGTGAGGTGGTTGGCAGTGGTGAGCCACATTGACAAGAGGCTGAGCAGAGGGTGTTGAAGATTCCCTGAATTGACCTCGTCTCTGTCAGTGTTCTGTTTTGTCACCAGGGGTTTATAAGCTAGAAATATGTCCAGGAACAGAAAACATTACCCTCTGTACTTCTCTGAGTGCTCTCCCAAAGTGCAAAGTTCCTGGAGTGATACAAAAAAAAGGCCAATGCTGGCGTTGACGCTTGAGCCCAGCTGTGCTCAGACCTGGCTGTAAAGGCCCTTCCCTAGGATGCTCCCTTGGCATACTGGGCTGAGAGCAGCAGTAGTGACTTGACGTAGGGCATCTGCTCTTTGTGCTTTGGCAAGGAAATACCATGTTTCCCATTGGGCTTGGTGCTCATTACCATCCAGGACACATGAGGGGGTATTCCCTGAGCTGACAGGACTGCCTGCACTGCGGTTGTGCCTCAGGCCAGGCTGGTGGGCTGCAGCGCTGACGCTCTTCTCCTAGGTACCAGGAGTCACTCACCTACCTGGTCTATGCCTACCAAAGCAACACCAAGCTGCTGCTGAAAGGAACCAACAGAGGAGTGAACGAGACGCTGATCGCCTTGTACAGAAGGAAGTGTCTCCTGGTTGGTGTCAAGGAGCTCTGCACTTATTCTTGCAGAGGAGGGGAGGGAGCAGCCTGGGTGACAGACCGGTTATCTGAGGTCCATGCTTGCTCCTTACAAGTCTGTCCCCTGATTGTTCCTCGTCCCATAGAAGCTGAATGAGGCAGCAGCATCTCTGTTTGTAAGCTGTGAAGAAGCTCGTGTGGCAGAGGGCATTAGCATCCTGAACGAGCTGATCATCCCCTGCATGCACCTCATGAACAACTTCGAGATCACCAAAGAGGACCTGCATGCCATCGAGGTCATGAGAAACCGCTGGTGCTCCTACTTGGGACGAGAGGACATGGATGGTAGGAACGGCCACCGGCCTTACCTTTGTCGTGCTGTTTGTGGGCAGGGCAGTGTCCATATCTGAGCTAGGAAAGAATTGAAAGATCATGTAAAATACTTCCTTAAATTCCTGGTGTTTGCACTGTAGCACTTTGGGGTGTTCCTGATTGTGAGAGGAGAAATGCGTTCGAATCGCCCACTGAATTCCATTAGAGAAGAATCTTCTTTTGCACTAAAGCTGCATAGGAAGGGCTCCTCTTCCCTGAAATGTGAAAAGCTGATTTCAAAAGAATGGCAGAGTGTTACCTGGATGAGCTTTGGTTTTGGTTTGTCTTACGGCTGGAGGATTTCCCGTAGCTGGCAGGTGGGTGCTGGCAAGCACAGGTGCACAGGCATGCTCCTCTTCAGGGGAGGAGCAGGTCTGTCGGTGGCCAGGAACATGGGCAGAGTTGCAGAAGAGTAGATGGGACAACAGATTCAGGTGATCCTCGTGTTTTGAAGAGGGGTTTGTAATTTTATGGCTGAATTTCAGTTCTGGATAGCTGCTCTGGTTCTGTATTTCCTTCTGCAGTCAGGAGCTGGGTTTCCACAACTCCTCTCAGGTCGTTTTTGTTAGGAGAAATTGGTTTTGACCCCCTTTGATCTGTGTTTGAAGGTCTGGGGAGTCGTAACAGGGCTTTTGTCATTAGCAGAGGGTAAACTTGCCATAGGAAAATGAGGCAATTTCCAGCACTGGGAGGAGAGTCTCTGAAAGACATCGTAGCTGTTGTGCTCACAGCCCTAGAGCCCTCTGCCAGCTGCTCTGTTACCATCACTCTGCCACTGACTGTTTCATCCTCTTCCCCTTGACAGCAAAGCTGCAGATGAAGCTGGGTGAATTGCTCCCACGGCTCCTCGACTGCTCCTCTGAGGTGATAGTTCTGAAAGAGCCACCAAAGATCCGGCCCAACTCCCCCTACGACCTCTGCAGCCGCTTTGCAGCCGTGATGGAGTCCATTCACGGCGCCTCCACCGTGACGGTGCAGTAGCCCGTGGAACCCCTGCTGCAGTGGGTTGCGCACACTGCTGGCCGCCAGCCTGCCCAGGGTCCTCCTGTTGGAAAGGGAGAGGGGAAGAGAGGGGTGATTGGGATTCAGAGCTGTGTTCTTTGTAAATACAAATGAATAAAAAGCAATATTGCACTTCTGAGATGAAACCTTCAGCAGTCATGTGCAGGACCTGGACCATTGTTGTAGCATGACCCGCTGGGGGTCCCAAGGCTGTCCCGGGTGGGGGGGCGGGTTTGGGTTTGGCAGCTTTCTAGGGACAAACCCCAGGGCCGTGACAGCAGCAGAGCGAGAAGCAGCTCCTCCAGTGAGCCGTGCTCTGAGCTGCCGTTGATCTGTGCATCCTCCTGAACGAGGAGCTGCCGGGGATGAGGCGCTCAGGTCTCGCCAGGCTCCTGCTAGCAGGAGTCGGACTTCAGTCAGGTCAAGCCTCTGCCTTTTGTGTTTTTACTGTGTTTTTAAGAAAATATGTGCAGGAGTCTTCCTTGGAGAAAGGCCAAAAAGAGAGTGGCAGTGACAGGAGACATGACAGGACTGTAACGCTTTCCTCCTGCACAGCAGCAGCGTACAGGTGACGGGCGATCCCACCCCCCAGAGGACATTCCTCTCTTGGGTCGGGAGGCAAACTTCGTCCTCACCGCTGGTGGGTCTGCAGTGCCGGATTAGCGTTGATGGCAGCTGCAAGGGCTGGAATCGGCTCTGGTTTTGTTGGTGGTGGGTTTTGGTTTCTTTTTAATTGACTTCCTGTAAAAACTGCCCCACTGGGATTTCCTTCTGGGGGCAGTTTGAGTTCTTGCATTTGAGCTGCGGCAGTTGTTTTAAACCAAATGTTCTGAGTCAGTGGAGGGGCATCCTGTTTGTTAGGACTATGCAGATTTCTCTAAAAGTGCAATAAAAGCATTTGTTCTATGTTAGAATGCAAAAGCCCCCTCTGTGTCTTTATTTCACTCCAGTGTTCTGCCTTAAGGTTCCTCCAGGCTTCAATATGAAGAAAGGGAAGCAGAAAAAAAATAATGTGAGGGAAAAGTAACGCAGAAATTTCTGCAGCTTGATGAAGGTCCCGGAGAGGCAGAACAGTGTGTGTGCTTGTGACGAGCTCATGATGGGTCTCCTGCGAAGACAGTGGAGCCCTGGGGAGCTGCCGGACAGGAATTCCCTTGGCTTTAGCAGGAAAACGGATGAGTTTGGTGACGAAATGTCGCTGGGCTTGGAGCCGGCATGTGGAGAAGCTGGTGGGGAGGGTCTGGGCAGGCACATCATGAGGAAACCTCGGTGTTCAGTAGCGATGTGGGAAGGCTTCTTCTGAGTCTGGTTCTTTGGAGCAGAGAATTCACTCTGGAGCCCTTTCCCTGCACAAGCTGCTCTGCACGACTTGTAGGGTTTGGAGAAGACTGAGTCTGGCGTGCCCAAGCAAGATATACGTTCACATTAAAGTAGTAACGAGGAGGGCAAACTGCTCTCTACTGGTAGCCAAAATCTCTGTTTTCTTTATTAATCAGGGCATGGAAACATTTAATTACATATCGAGCTGCTAACAGTACCCTACGTTCTAATGACACCCTTGTACCTGCTGCTGCTGGCATGGTGCTGACAAAATACAGATTTCTTGTCAGAAGAGGAGAGAGGCATGCACATGGGTGAGGTTTTTTCCCAAGAAATCAGATGTTTCTAGGACTTGCTCCCACTACAATACTGGTTGTAATTAGCCGAGCAGTCTTTGAGTGGAAATGGTCAGCACGGTCCCACCACTCTCTCGGTTTGTATTTCCTTGTTATTTAGAAGTGAACATCTCCGGGAGGGGGGGGATTCTTGCATTCTGGTTATTTGGTGATAAAGTGGAAGTGCCATTATCTGCAGGGACTTGAGCTGCTTGTGTCCAAGCCGTGAGCCCTGCCTCCTCCAGCAGCCGGGGCTGCTGCATTTCCAGGATTTTTCCCCGTTGTCATGACAGAGAGTGGAAGGATGAGACCCCACAGTGTTTCCTAGGGGCACCTTCAGCCTTTGAGCAGAGGCCAGGGCCGTGTCCTTGGTGGCTGCGCCCGCTCCTCCCAGCCAGCAGACAATGGCAGTTTCTAGACAGCTTTCGCAATGCTGTTGCATCATTCCAGCTTGCAGGCAGTAGGATGTGGTTTGGGGAGAGATTCTTGAATTAGGGGAATCTGGTTATTCCGACCGTCATGAGGCAGTAGGTTTGCCAGGTCTGCACAACCGGCTCTGCCCCAGGACAGGAGCCTGGAAATGCCAGGGATCTTCTCTCTCCTCTCCCTGCTCGCCCGCTCCTCTCTGCTCCTCAGCTGAGCAAAGGGCAGGTTTCAAAAGGGGACCCTGGGAGGAAAGAGGACTTCACTTCCCCCAGGAATGCCGGTGTCAGCCGGGGGCTCCCTCGAGTTCAGTCACGCGCCCATGGCTTTCAGCCCTCAAGGATTAAACCAGTGGTGAACCTGGCGGTTACCCAGTGCCACAGCCATGGGCCGGCTTCAGTCAGTGCCCAGGTGTTAATCCAGCCCAATGTTCCGTGGGGTCGGTTACACAGAGCCATGCCAGCAGGCCCCATTTCTACAGCCACATCAGGAAAATGTGGAAGAAAGGGTTCAGGAGGCCCCCAAAGCACCGCTCTTGCCTCTTGTGCTGTTGAGGAACTTGCTACACGAAGGTCTGTGGCACTGAGCAGCTTTATTGTCTTAACCATGAGAAGATGAGGCTGCTACAGGGGATGCAGCCATGGGCATTCTAACTCTGCAGCAGAAGCAGGCTTTGTTCCCGCCTCATCCCTCCTTTTCCCTCTTCCCCTCATTCTCCACCTTTCTCTCTTTTTTCCCCCAGTCTTTTCTGGACAGACCAAAGCATCCTCGGAGCAGCAGCCTTGCCCCTTGCACTGCCCTCCCCTTGTCTCCGCTCACACAAGACGCAGCCGTATGTTCAGAGCATGGACACACGCTGCCGACGGCCACGATAATTTATTGTGAATACACCAGAGGGACACGGACATGCAGGGAGCGAGCTGCACAGCTGAGGCACAGCTGTTCACCACAACAGACTGGGCTACAGGGACTTGCAGGGGACGCCAACACAGCGCTGTCAATAGGGACCCTACCGCAAATGTCCCCAGGAGTGCAAAGTGCTGTTCAGCCCCTGCCTTGTCACCTTCCCACACTTGCTGGGCAGTGCTGCGGGAAAAGCTGTCACTCCTTAGGGAAGAAAAAGCAAAGCAGACACAGAGGAAGGAGAACAATCTGCAGGGTGGACACCGGGATCAGCAAATCATCTTGTAACGTGCATGGGAGCCGTCCCTGCAAGGGGCAGAGCCCTGAGTCACTAGATGACCAGGTCTGCATTTTTGGGGGGTGGGGAGTGGCCCTCAGCCGGACCCCATGCGGTGGGGTGCTGGCGGCAGGCGGGGGCCGGTGGCGTTGCTGTCCCGGCAGGGCAGGCGCTGCAGGCGAGGAGCAGCCCACCAGCAGCCAGGAAGGCCCCAGCGAACCAGCCCAGGAAGGTGGCCTCCCCGAATTCCCAGCGGGGCACGATGTCGGGGATGGTGTCATCCCAGAAGTCAAGGACGGTGTTGTAGGCAACCCAGGAGACCGGCGCCAGGGTGGCCATGCCCGCCGTGCCGAACGCTGCTCCCCCGGCGAGCAGGAGCCGCCGCTTTAGCCCAGGTCTGTCCTCACAGGCTCTCCAGGCCTCCATCCCCGGGGCGGCCAGTAGGCAGCCCAGCAGCCCCAGCCCGTTGGAGAGGCACATCAGGAGGCGGGAGACGCGCAGCTCCGCCGGCAGCGCCAGGAAGGAGCCGTGGGCCCGGCACTCCAGCACTCCCTCCTCCTGGGCGATGCAGACCTGCCACAGCCCCATGGTCCAGACCTCCAGCTCGTTCAGGTCCAGGTTGAGGCTCTTCCAGAGCGGCACGAAGGTGGTGACGCAGGAGGAGACCCACCCGAGAAGGGCCAGCAGCATCCCCCCCGCCTGCGCCTTCACCCGCCAGCTCCCAGCCATGCTCGGGCCGGTGCGGGTGGCCGGGCCCCGAGAAGCGGCCCCGCACATTAACGCTTGTGGAGCAGCGTCTGCTCCGCCGCCGGCCGCGTCTGCCGCCCGCAGGAGCGGACCCGAGCCTCTGCCTCCGACGCCGGGGTGTGGCCACCTGCATTTTCCAGCCGTTGTTGGTTTTTCCGTGCTAAAAGGAAAGGACAAGCCGGGTGCGTCCCGGCCGTGACTCCGGCCGTTGCCTCACCGTGCCCGGGAGGGTTAAGCCAAGGCATGTAAATCCTCTGAGCCTCAGCCACCCCGACGCGAGGGCCCTGGCAGGGGAACAGCGGCCAGGCTGTGACAGGGAGGGGACCCCGGGCAGGACACAGGCAGCCCTGAGCCAGCGTCGGGCTCTGCTCAGGAGTGTGTGAGGCATCAACCCTCATTTGGTCATTAAATAAATACAAAGGAGTCTTCGAGAGCTGCCTGGAGGACGGGGACATCAGAGGGTGTCCGGCTGCCTCCTGCTTGCCCTGTCCCTCACCCAGCTCCTCACTGGGGAACACGGATCCTGGGGACTCTTTCCTGGGAGAAGACATCCTGCTGCACAAAACAAGATGTGGGAAAGGGGGAGCCACATCGTCGGGAAAATCCCAACTTTGTGCTGGTGCTCGGCTCCCACCCGCCCCCGCACACATCCCCTCCACAGGGTCCAGCTTGCAAATTCATCTTCCTTGAGAGATTAGCGACTAATCTCTCCTTCATCTGCCGTCTTTCTTATCAACAGAGGTTTTGGGGGCCCAGCTGGTAAATTACTGAGTCCTCCTGGTACAGGGGTCCAGCCCCAGTGAGCACTGGGGGGACCTCGGCAGGGGGCCCTGAAAGGAGGGGCCGAGGGCACATGGACCATGTCCAACCTGGAGCACAGACCAGGTGGGAGAAGGGGGTTGTGTTCCAGCCCTTGCTGATGGTCCTATCCCCAGGAGCAGACAGGGAACATCATCCTGAGGAGAGAGCTGGGAAATCCACTGGGAAACCCCTCCTGCTCCTACCCCCGGCTGCCCACTCCTTCCAATTAATCACCTCCAAGTAATTGTGCCTGTCATTGGGACAGATTAACTGGTGACCTTCTGCCGCTGGAGCAGGATTGGCAGCAGCCATCAAGCTCCCCATCGGAGCTTCCCTCCCACCGGTGGCGTCGGCATAGCCGAGCGGAGGATCCCCATCCTCGGCGGCAGGAAGATGCCCAGCAGCAGCCAGGGCGCAGCAGGAGCCACCAGCCCGGGACGACGTCCACCACTCCGGCAGCTGCTCCACCATGACTTGAGGTGGGTGCCCCTCGCCCGGGGGCCTGCGCAGGGCGGGGGCCAGGTGGTCGGCCCTGGGGACCCCCGGTCCCAGCGGGGCAGCAGCAGGAGCTGCTGTGGGAGTGGGAGAGGGAGTGGTGCTGCCGCAGGGATGCTCAGAGGAGGCCGAGCCCTGTCACTGCCGATGGCCGCTCTCTGGGTCACGTTTCCAGGAACGTGACCTCCCGTCACTTCTCCTCATGGGGACACAGCCTGTCCTGGGGCACCCAGCTACAGTGTCTGCGTCTCTGCATCCCCAGGCTGTCCCTCCTCCCGCACCTGGGGCCGCCCGTCTCTGCTCACAGCTTCCAAGAGCACCAGCAGATACGGCCGGGGACCAGCGTGGCGCAGACCTGCAGTGCTCACCGGAGCTTCCCACTGCCAGGGCTGCTCTGCGCTGGAGGCGTTCACCTCCTGTCCTGGCCTCTGCAATGCAATTACAGCCCCCTAATGGGCTTAGCCATCTGGTGCCAGCCGCAGCTGCCCCGGCACAGCTCCGTCGCCAGCACGTGCGCTGTGGGGTGAGGGCAGCCCCACTGGACCCCAGCCTGTGGGGATGCACTGGAGCCCCACATTGCACTCTGTGTCTGATATAACCCCCCGCTTTGTGTCCCTCGCAGCAGGACCCCATGCCCAGCCCGGGGCTGATTCCCCCCCAGCCCCACAATGGTGCTGCCCTGTGCCCACAATGGTGGCTGGCATGCACCCGAGGAGCCGCGTGGCCGCAGCAACTCCATCCCCCCGGCGCAGACCCCCACTGCCAAGCACATGCTGGCCTACCTGCCCCGGCCGCCCTCCAGCTCCAGCCGGTACGGCACCTTCCCACAGAAGGTATGGCTCGCCCCACAGCCCAGGGTCATCTCCCCCCAGGAATGCCGCCAGGCGGTCGTGCTTGTGGCTGGCAGCGGTTCCTCACCACCTGGCTCCTTTCCCCTCTGCAGCCCAATGTCCCCGATGCCCCCCAGGCTCTGTCGGAAGGCGGCCAGCAGGAAGCAACCAAGAGAATCACCCTGATGCCAAACCACTGGTCCCCATCCCACCACAGCGGCACTGTCCCTGGCACGCCCTCCCTGCCACCAACCCATGGCAGCATGGCCACCCTGCACTGCCCCAGCGAGCTGCCCCGGTGCACACCGCAAGATGTGGGCAGCCACTGGTACACGCTGCAGTCGCTGAGCGTGCCCAGCATCCCCGCACCAGCACAGCACAGCAAGGTCCCCTCCCACCCCGCCTCTGCTGTCCCTGTCCTCGAGGGGCCGCAGAGCCGGTGCCGCAAGCTTCTGGAGGAGGACAGCCCCCTGGTCCAGGCCAGCAAGCGGCAGCGGCAGCGCTACGTGACCAAGGTGGGCAAGTGCCAGGTGAACCTGGGCAACATCCAGGAGAAGCAGCGATTCATCTCAGACATCTTCACCACCATTGTGGATCTCAAGTATCGCTGGTTCCTCTTTGTCTTCATGATGTGCTACATCACCACCTGGGTGGTCTTCGGTGCCATCTACTTCTTCGATGCCTGGATGCGGGATGACATCAGGCACCAGGGCGATCCCGAGTGGCAGCCATGCATCGAGAACATCGACAGCTTTGTCTCTGCCTTGCTCTTCTCAGTGGAAAGCCAGCGGACCATCGGCTATGGCTTCCGGATCGTGACAGCCAACTGTGCCGAGGGCATCATCCTGCTGATGGTGCAGTCCATCGTTGGCTCCATGATCGATGCCATGATGGTGGGCTGCATGTTTGTCAAGATCTCCCGGCCCAAGAAGCGTGCCCAGACCCTCATGTTCAGCAAGAACTGCGTCATCTCCCGCCGGGATGAGAAGCTCTGCCTGATGTTCCGCGTGGGGGACCTGCGGGACAGCCACATGGTGGACGCCAAGATCCGCGCCAAGCTGATCAAGTCCCGGCAGACAGCTGAGGGGGAGTTCATCCCCCTGGAGCAGTCAGAGCTGAACCTGGGCTACGACACGGGAGAGGACCGCCTGTTCCTGGTGGAGCCCCAGATCATCTGCCATGTCATCAATCGGCACAGCCCCTTCTGGGACATGTCGGCCGAGTCGCTGCGCCGGGAGCAGTTTGAAATCATCATCATCCTCGAGGGCATTGTGGAAGCCACAGGTGAGTGGGATGGGTGTGTGTGTGTCAGGATGGGAACGGACAGTGCGCAGGGGGCCTGGAGATACCAGGCAAACCTGGGCACAGGTCCTGGAAATGCCCGGGGTTGAAATGGGCTCCCCACCCCCGGTGACAGGTGACCCGGGGCCAGCAGCCCCGTGAGGCAGTGGGTGGTCGGTTGCAGCGGCAGCTCAGCCGTGGTCTCGCCGCAGGGATGACGTGTCAAGCCCGCACCTCCTACACGGAGGATGAGATCCTCTGGGGGCACCGCTTCGAGCCCTGCATGACCCTGGAGAAAGGCGCCTTCCACGTGGACTACAGCCGCTTCGACATGACCTTCGAGGTGCAGACGCCGGCGGGCAGCGCCAGGGACCTGCAGCGGCTGGGG
>VZRW01009674.1:0-51463 GCA_013398125.1 Aegotheles bennettii
GGGGGCAGCCTTCGCTGACGTCACGGGCGCGTCCCCGCGCAGGGGCGCGGCGCTGAGCGCGTTGCACGCCGGGAGCCGTAGTCTCCGCGGGCCGAGCGGCCGCGCCGCAGCACCGCGCGTAAGCCGAGGGGCAGCGCACCTTGGCGGGAGGGGAGTGTGGCGTGAGCTCGCCGAGTTCCCGGCCGTCCTCTCCCGCCACGCTGGCGGCGGAGAAGAGCCACCGCGCGGTGGACTGGCACGGAAACGCATGTACTTCGCTTTCCGGTGCCTCTCTTCTCCTCTCGGGGTGAGGGATTGGGACGCTTTCCCTTGAGCCTCCCCCGCACACGGGTGCCGATGGCACGCCCCGCCGGAGGCAGCTCCCCGCCCAGCCGGCTCGGCAGGCTCCATGGCCGGTCCTGCTCAGTCCGGACGCTGCGTGCGCCCGCCCTCCTTCCTCTTAGAAGCGCGCTCTCCATTGGCTGCGGCTGGGCGCTCTTGCCAATCAGGAAGCGGCTATCATGGAGGAAGGGAATAAATACAAGATGGCTGCTCATATAAAACCAGGCATTGGGCTTCGCCCCGGCGATGGGCGAATAGAGGCTTTAAGTCGCGCTCCGAGGCTTCTGCACCGCTCCCGCCCGCGCCGCTGCTGCCCCCCCGGGGGGAGCGAGATTCTGACCTTTGCCGGCCACAGCTGCGCTCAGCCGCTCCCCGCGGATCCCCGGCGGGGCCGAGGCCGGGTGCGGCGCCCGAGAGGCCCGAGCTAGGCCTTGCACCCTCCTCCCTGGGAGAGCGGCGCCAGCACCCCCGCCTGCTGTCCCGCCGCTCGCCTCCAGCGAGGCCCAGCTCCGGGTGGCCATGGCCGTCTCCAGGTCGGTAGGAGCCGGGAAGGGTGGGGGAAGGAGGGCCGGCGGCGGCCGGCGGTCCCCGGCCCTCCGCATGGCGGGGGTGCGGGGGCGAAGGGGGGTGCCTGGTTTCCACTCTCCTCGCCTCGGGAACCCGTGGAGGCCTCGCCGGAGCCTCCACGCTCCTCGGCGGCACGGGCCGCGTCGGTGGGGTCTGGGGGTGGCTGCGTGCTCCGGCGCCCGGGTTTGCTTCCTGGGCCGGGGTAACTCCCGTGCCCGGCGCACAGGGAAGCCCCCTCCCTCCCTTAGCCCGCGGGGACTCTTCCTGGGGCGTCTCGGGCTTTCTGCCGAATTCGACGCCCTCGTTTTGTCGGCCAGCCCTTCCTCGGGTCAGACTCCTGGGCAGGAGGGGGGATAATGGTAAGGCGGCTCAAAAATTAGTGAGAAACCGTTGTGCTTTTTCAGACACCTTAGCTGTAAAATAACCGAAATAAAACAGGTTTCTGTGGAGAAAAGCGATTAGTGTGTTCTGGCTCTGCCTTAAGATGTTGGGTAGTATCTGCTTACACACATGTGCACTGGGGTGTGCCAGCGTTTGAAGTGCTCACAGATACAGAGGTGTGTCTTAATAGAACTGTTTTATTAAAAGCGCTGAGCACAAATTCCTGCCATCTTTTCTGTGTGTGTGTGAAATGAGCATGTTAAGCTTCCTAACAGGATAGTTGAAAGGAAACCATAAATCCAAATTAACCTTGTGATAGATTAGCCTCGGGTCACATGGTGGTGGTATCTCCCTGCTTCCGAAGTGCTGTAACAAAAGTAAATTTTGTTTCTGAAGCTGTGAATGAATAAACTTGCAATTCTGTGTAGTAAAGGTGTGCTCATTTATAATGCAAATCCATTATTAATCAAAATTTATAGCAGCAATACGCCTTTTAAGACTTCTAGTAGCAGGTGGTTTAGTTTGAGCTGTGTAGTTTCTGCAGAAACAGTTTATCTTATTCTACTCTTATTTTTTATCAAACTATTATATACAGGGCTTGGTTTTTTTTCCAAAGCTGTCTGTGTAACAATCTGGAAGTAGTAAGGATCATTGTAACAAGACTACTATTACATTAAAATACTACTGTATGCCATCATGTAAAATAATCATATTCTAATTACATTAGGTCTGGGGCAGTCTGCTTGAACTGTGCAAAGGTACGTGTGATACAGGGGCTAACTGGAATATCAAGGTGCAGCTTTTCAGCTGTATGCTGAGGTTGTGTCTAAAGACTGGTTTCATACTCAGTTAACAGTATTTCTGTATTTATGTAAAACCACATGCCTTTAGTGAAAAGCAGTAGTGCTCTATGCAAAGATTTAGTTAACACCTGCTTGGTCTGGTAACTGACAGGAAAAAAGATCTGTTTTGGGTAAGGTTTGTTCTTCAGCTTCAGTGTGTAGCACTAAAAAAGTTGGTGTGTTAATAATGTCACATGCTAGATTGCTTCAGAGTAAAGTTTTAATATCAAAATGTGACACAAGTTGAATGTAAGGATAAACATTAAAGGTGCTGTAATACTTTGGAGTTGGTATAGAATTGTTGCAATTCCTCATGTAAATTAGGTAAAAGAATTACCAGTTTTAGAATGCTGTAACATCTTGGTTATTCCTGGAGAACTACAATGTTTCTATAACTGTCAGAAGTGATACTGTGTAAATTTGGACTCCTGCATGTGTTTTAATAGATACAGTAAAACTGTCTGTATTCCTTTGAGTTACACAGCAACTCTTGACAAATGAACCTTTCAGCTACTGGACCATAGGAACACTAATGATACAATGTCAGTGTTGCTTTGGTAAATAAAAGAAATTTTGTCTTCAGTTTTTACTTTAGAACATTGAATTTCTAAGGTCTCTTCCTTTCAGGCATATTGCAAATAATCTTTTTGTATGTTTACATACCACACAACTGTGTTACTGTGTTTCTGTAGAGGGTGTGGTTGTTCCAGTTTCTGTACCAGCTCCATTTAATTGTAGAGATCTGCACTTTTTCTCTAGGAGTTAGTTACATTTTATATTTTTGAAGGACCAAGATAATAGTTCATTGCTGAATGATTATAGCTATAGAAGTGTGGAAAGTGAGGGAGAAGTCGCTTTGAATTAATCTTTCTCCAAGGACTGTGGTCTTTGAGTGCATACCAAAAATTGGTATTAACAAAAACTTCATTAGGGTTAGTTCTGTATTGGAACAATGTTTTGGAAAAAAAACCAACAACTGTTTATGGAGATGGGGGAGCGGTATTTTTACATTCTACAAACAGTAAATTGTCAAGTGATGTGTTTCCTGTAAAGTTTAGTTTCTGCTGTTTTGTGAATTGAAAACCTTTCTCAAAAGCCTGGTCTGTTCAGAATGATCTGAACACATACAGGGAATGCTTTGAAATATCTCAAAAATAGATTGGAATTTGCAGCTTTGCTACTAATAGGGTCAGGTTAAAAATAATTGTCACTTATTGGTGAACTATTGACAACAGAGGTTTTGATATTTTATTCTACATTGTATGTATACGTGCTTGTTTTGCCAGATTCTGCTGTTACACAGACAGAAGACATACTTCTGTGATGATACACTGGAAAACAGACCTAAGAGCAGAACAATAGATACCTCGTACCAAAAGAGGTTGTTAGAATTGTTGCTTTGTATATGCTCCTGTCCTGGTTTTGCTGGGACAGAATGACAAAATCCTTTTTCTGTTCAGAGAAACTGCAGTTTTGAGAGGCTGCAGAGTCCAGTTCTGTGAGAACAAAAGAGATAAGATGTGTTGTTTTTGTTTATCCCCAGCCCTGGTATGTGGGTTTCTGCAGTGACCAAGGTCAAGGGTAGTTTTGAACTATGCAGGTGCAATGAGCCAGGGAGGGCAAAGCCCAGGGCAGCTGACCCAAGTGTCCGACCCAAGTATTTCACCCTTGTGATATATCGGGAAGTTTGAGGGGAGTAGTTTTTTTCTTCTTCTGCCATGGCTGCCTTCCTGAGAGGGTCCTGTCTGTCTCATCTGTCGTCTTGCGCCTGAGGCCTGCCCCTCTTCTTGCTGTGGCCATCGTGTTCTTGCTGGAGCTGTCATGCTCGCAGGGTTTGGCATCCAGCATTCACTGCTAGAAGCGCACAGCTTGCAACTACTGTCTGGTGCTGAGTATAGCTTTGTATCTTACATTAATATTGGGCTTAATATTAGTTTATTATTATTCCATTAAATCTGTTTTCATTTCAACCCACGGGTCTCTTTTCCTTTTTCTGATTCCCCCTCTCAGGTGAGGTCAGGTGATAGAACAACTGTCTAAACTGTGACAGCTCATCTGTGTTAGCTTTATGCTGAAAAGACTAATGAGCACCATCCTCCAGAAGCATGTATAGGTGGGTGGGAAAATCGATGTAATTCCTGTCAATGCACTAGCTAATTTGGTAGGCTTTATCTGCAGCCTCTGGTCTTAAAAGTATATATGAAGTAGTATAATGTTTGCATAACTCATAAAAAAGTAAAAATAATTTTTGGTAGTGGAACTGAGAAGGAAAAAGGGAAGTAAAAAGTTCTGGGTCAGCTTCATTCCTATGAAGGATATGTTCCAAATGAGTAAATACAATGGCTTGCTAGTGATTTTTTGAGATACTTTAGATGCAGAAGTAATACTACCAGCTTATGGAAAATTACAATGCTTATGGATTACTCAGGGTGACTTAGTTTCAGTAGATAATAGTGTTGATAGTCCCTTCCAATAGCTAATAAAAAGGTACTTCATGTAGCATTACTCTAACACCAAGGCTGTTCGTGGCTTCCTTATATTTTGAGGGCTTCCAAAGAATAAAGGAGAACTATGCTTTTAAAATGTTATGAAATATATGAAGCTGGTAAGATGCATTAAGAATAAATAATTTTATTTTAGTAGGTATATCTTCAAGTTTGCTCTGAATTACCTTCTTAAAGACAACCTCTTCAGGGCAATTTTAAGACACTTGCTTAAGCAAGTGTGGGAGAGCATAACTTGCTGCTGTTGCAAGCCATTTTTTATTTGGTCTTCAAGTTTAATACTAGTTTCTAGAGTTTTCAGTGTTTAATCTACTTGGATTTGTGTACAACTGGTAATATGTAGATTAGGAACCTAGTTTTCATTTTAAAATAAATAATATCGTGAGGCTGTGAAAGTAAAGCTACTGGAAAATAACAGACCTCATATGTTGCTCTTGGCTTTTGAAGTGTAGGGCTGTTACTTCCCAACAAGTGATTACACTGGCTGGCATCACTACTTATGTAACATTTCAGTCTCCCAATGATGCAGTATTAAACTTGAAGTTCTTACAAGATACCAAAATTATCCAAAGCCTCTCTTATGGGCCCTGTGTACCTTTTAGAAATGTTCTTTTGGGATTATCACAAACTTTCTGAAGAAAAACTTCAGCTTCTCTCGTTTGGAAGCTATTGCTCTAACGAATGCAATTTCAGGAGTTCTGACTCAAAATGTGTAACTTTTCTCTCATTAGTGGAGGTTAACTTAAAGACCAGAACAGTTGCTGTTCCCTGTTGCTGTTTGTTGGGAGGAAGTGCCCGCACAGTAGCGGGGAGGGCATGAGCAGAAGTAGCATGTGCACTACTGCCCAAATGAGAGAAAACTGTAAAATTCTCAGACACCTAACAGACTGAAATGAAAGTTGAAACTCAGGATTGCACTGTCATAATAATTCTAACCTATTCCAGCAGCTAGAACTGGAATTCTCACCAAGGCTTCCCCTATATCCTTGTTGATATGTTTGTACTAAGTCTTTACAGCTGTTTTACTTTCCTATTCTTTCTCACATTTTTTTGTAATGTAGTTGGTCATACATATTTGGGCTACATTGTTGGATGTGGACACATATGTAATAATTCACAAATAAAACTTGTACAGCCTAATGCTACAGATCATACATGAAACATACATTCCATATGGAATAATTTATACTGATTTTAGTATTCGGCTGCCTTCCATATGCGGTATATAATACTGAGGCCACTGTGGTGATGGAGCTCTTGTTTCATTCCAGGTGTCCTTTCCACTGCTCTGTAGGAAACAAGATTTCTCTGTTGTCCTCAGCCCCACTTTCATAACTATTTGGAATCATAAAATCAGACTCATTGAGGTTGGAAGAGACCTTAAAGATCATCCAGTCCAACCACCTACCTACATCACCACTAAACCATATACTCAGCGCCACATCCAGACACATCTTGAACACTTCCAGGGACAGTGACTGCACCCACCTCCCTGGGCAACCTATTCCAACCTATTTACTCCACAGTTTTCCCACCTATGAGAAGTAAAATCACAGTCCATTCTTTGTGTATCATTGCACGTTATTTTTGTTGTGAATTCTGTTTTTCTGATTGTATATTGGGAAGTTGTGTACTTGATTATTTAACAGTTTATATGTGCTTTAGTAGGGGCTTGAGTTTTTTGAGCTGTGAAGCTGACCAAGCTGGGATTTGACCAAATGGTGGAACATCACCCTGAACAAAGGATTATCAGGTCAACAAGAGAAGCTAAAGCATCTCCATTAGAACTTAAGCTGAATTTCAGTGAGTGTCAACTGCTGTCCAGTCTAAATTTTAGTTTAGTGATGTTTTCTAGGTTTCAGGGCTGTTTCTGTACTAAGAAATAGTGCCTGGGAGGAAGCTACTGAGTGTTGAAATACAATTTATACTGTGAACTCCTGAGAGTTGCCTTCTGATGGGTGCCAGCTAGCAGTTTTCCAAAGACCTCTAGGCAGAGTTTGACATTAGAATGTTCCAGGGACTGTGCTGCTAAGGGTTTTTTGTACAGTTGCAGAATTTTAATGGGTTGGAGGATATGCTGGGATAGTTATGAGCTGTTCTGTACCAGTTGGCCTTTACTGTCAGAGACTGCTCCCTGGCCAGTTAAACATACTGGCATGCATGAGAGATGTAGAGTGCAAACAGATTGCTTCATTGGCAGCAGTGATCAGTTCACTGTCCCTTTCAATGAATTGAAGTTTCCCCATCTGAAGTCCTGGGACCCAGTCCAGTCAGAATGCTTGCACTGGGATGATAAGGATCTTTATACGATTCAGCTGCATATGTCTTCTTTTGGAAACATTTTGGAGATATTGTTGACAACCTCTGTGTCTCGACTGGATCATTAACTATCCTGCTGCTAGCTTTCTAATGGCCTCTGTAGCTGAAGGGCTTTCAAATCCACATCATCCAGTTTTCTACAAAAGTGCCATAAGGTTCACTTTAAATATTAATCTGTCCCTTCAGATGGCTATCACCCCTCAGTTTGGAGACATACCTTTAGGCAGCAAAGAGCTGAAAGTTAGCATGAGGAATGGAACAGGTAATTTGTTGCAATATTTGCCTGATGTGCCTGCATACAGTCATGTCTAATTTAGTTTGCTGCTGAATATGTGGCAGAACTGATTGGAAAGCAGTGACTAGAACAAGGAATCGCCATGCTGTCTGGAGAGTGCCAATGAGTTGGTTGTGATGGCTCTTTTTGAAGTACTTGCTCTCATGTTTGTCCTTCGTAATTTTTTTAATTTGTAGTCTTTGCTGCAATAATGCACTGGAAGAAGGAAAGGCTTATGTTTAGTGACTGGGGGTCAATAGTAGTTTCTGTGTATTTATTCACAAAGCCTTTAGTTAACTGAGTCTGTATGCATAATCATTCTGCATAACAGTCTTTATTAGAGAGATGATGTTCCCCCTTATAACAGCCAGTGTTGCTATTCCGATGAATAGCAATGGAAATTAAATTGTTTACTGTTAGAATTCTTCTTGCCTGCAATCTTTCTAAGAATTAATTCATTTTTTTTAGCATTGTTAGATAAAATTATTTGAGTGGTAGTAGTCTAGTGGTGGAAGAGTGTGGTCCAATTTGGGATGACTATTCCAGTTGATAATCTTGATCACAGACCTACTATCTTTTCACAACTAGTGTGCTTTAATCAAATACTCTGGATTTAATGTCTTGAAATATTGAGGGGGGGGGGATTCACTTGCCTAATCTAGGTGTCTGGTGCCAGTTTAGATGGTATAATATGTCCTTGCCCCTTCAGAATGCATTGTGTCATGTCTGCTGACCCCATGTGTGTGATTTATTCTGAAGTGTCTCAAATTCTACTAGATGCCTGTTTCTTCAGCACCTGAATTGAAGTCTTTGTGTCAGAAGCATTTCTAATGAACCCTTGTCATTGTAAAAGCTCATGTGGTATTTCTTGGAAGAAAAAATACTTAATTTGAGTGTAATGCTGTTCATAAGAACTTTGAATTGCTACTCCAAGTTCTGTCTTGCTGATGCACTTCAGCAGTGATTAGAAAAATCTCAAATTTTTCAAGTGAAGAAAAAAGTATCTACCTCTTTGAAAAAGTTAGTGCTTTGTAATGCACTCATACAGCATGAGTTCACATAGAGGTGGTGTACGATTGCCGTCTTATCAGTGGGATGTAGTTGACTCAGGATTGGAAGGTGACAGTCAAAGGTTGTCTAAACCATCACTTACAAGTTAAAAGTGAATGATTTAGTATTTTTAAGCACTGATTACAGGAGTTAATGTGCAGGAGTGGCAGTTTTAGAGAGATTTCATTTGTTGGTATTTAGATTTTTTGTAACAATCTATAAATCTCTGGTTTTCTTTTCATTTTTTTCTTCTGTAGGTACTCCTTATTTTTCTCATTTGCCTGAGTTTTCCATATTTGTAGAACAACTTTCTGATAGCCTGTCTTGAACTCTTTCATAAAATAATTAAAAAATTTATCTACATCGTGGAGCATTTCACTCTACCACACTGATGTGAGCCGTGCAGTGGTCTGCTTACAGCATTGTCTAGCATGAGAAGCAGAGAACCACATGCTGTTAGAAAACTCTTCTCTTTGGCTTTAAGAACTAGTTTAGAGACTGTTATTTTGTTCTGAGAGTGAAAACCTTGTCAGAACTTTGGAAGTTTCTTTCCAAACTGCAGGTCCTCAAAAGTAATTTGTTTAGAATTTTTTGTGGTTTTATTATTCTTAATGAAACTAAGAAAGAAAACTTTTAATAAAAAAAAATAGTGCTGCTGGTCAATGGCAATGTTCTCGGTGCTACGCTTCTGACTAGAGCAGTAGAATTCAGGCTGCAGCAACACCAAAACTTAGAGTCTTAATACTTCCAAAAAATTAACTGTTTGGGAATTCTACATCAGGAAAGTCTGGGACAGGGAAAGGAAGAATGATTAGCCTGATCAGGAGTACTGTTAGTCAGACCTTGTTGACTATAGTTGCTAATCCTATTTCCATTTGCTTTGCTGAAGTTCAGTGCTGAAACCTTCCTATAGTGACGCAAGACAATGGAAAAAAATTTTGTCTTATTTTGCATTTGTAAGTTAAGCATATTACAATTTAAAAATCATCTATTAGAAAACAAGCCTACCACATGTTAAAAAACAAAACAAAACAAAAAACAAACACAAAAAAAACCCCAACCAAACAAAACAAGAAAAAACAAAGACCAACAAACTACTGTATTTTTTAGGTAGTACAGCTTCAAAAAGTTGTGGGTTTTAGAAGTGCATACCTAGTGTTGTAACTAAGATCGCAGTTAAACTTGAGGGTTTTTGAGGGTTGGCCATTATAGTGGTTTCCTCCTGTTTTAATATATGAAGAGTTCTAGCTGAGGAAGTGGTCTAAATTGCATATTCTGCTTGATCTGGAGATGAAAGAAAAAGGTGCTTTGATAATTTGTTCTGGTTTGAGCCAGGACAAAAGCAATTTTCTTACTGGTAATTTTACTTTTCAGTTGTTTCCTAACTGCACTTTATGAAATAAACATCGTATTTTTCAGTCAGTGTCTGCTTCTAGAACTGATACTGCGCAATGTTTATAGTTATTGCTGGAGAATGGAATGCAGAACCAAGGTCACTACTTGGTTCTGCTAAACTACTTGTGTGCTGGAAATTAAATCAAGGAGAAGGGATTACACCTGTTACCCTCCTGTGGGGAGAAGTGGACTGGACAGATGACCCAAAATTGACCAAGCAAAGTATTCCATCCCATATGTGTCATACTGAGTATAAATCTGAGGGATCACAAGGGTTAAGCTCATCTGTGGCAATGTCCTGGGAGGACTCTGTCTGCTCTTCTACCTTTGATCCTGATCCATGCATTCCAGAATCCAGTTCCCACCTGCTGCTGAATCCAGGAGCCCAGTCTGGGACTTTCCCAGGGTCTGCCCTGCAGCCTTCATGGTGACATTATTGGGGGGGGGTACAACACTGGTTCTATATATATTTGTACGAATTAATTATTTTCTTTTTAATAATTATTGTTTCATTAAAGCTGTGTGCTTTAGTTTCCAACTCGTGTGTCTCCCTATTCTCTTTCCTTTCCCTTTCTGGGAAGGGAGAGGGATTAATAGAGAGCATTTGTCATTCGTTTAATTGCTGGCCGAGTGTTAAATCTTGACAGTTAAAGGAATGGGTGGTGCTGAATGGCAAACTTCTTGAGTATGGAACACTGAAACTCTATGCTGAAATGAAGACTGAAAGGAGTAACTTTAAGAGTGAGAGAACAAGCATTTTGGAGAAAGCTGTGGTTGCTCTGCAAGCTCAGGTATTTTGTACTGAATGAGAGAGTCCTGCAAACCAGGTTGGGTTATTACTGTAAAATACGCTAAGAAAAAATATTGGTAAATATCTAGTATGTTTCTTCTGACTAATTCACTATCATTGATTTGGAAGAGCTGAATCCATAAAGCTCTTGCTTTCCTCCTTTACTGTCTAATCACATGAAGCTGCTAGTTTAGGTATGTTTGGGTTGTCATTTTTCTGTAACTTTAAAATAGTTTACTAAATCATAGCAATTGCAGCTTCAGTTTTATCTACAGAATTTGAAATTGGCTCACCTATTTTAGTAGCAGGAAATACTTCAAGTTAGAAATCTGTTTTTATCTAATGGGTATTTAATGTAGTATCTCCAGTTGTTAGAGCATCTGGGTTTTGGGACTGTATTTCTGACATTACTGCTTTGGCTCTGTTTCTAACGCATTGTGACATTGTAAGATATTCTCAGGAGTAAGTGCAGTGTAAATGTCAAATAAAATACAAAATCCACTGATGTTGGAAAGAGGTGTGTTTTTTATTTTTAAAAGATTGGAGCTAATGTTAAAGGCAGTTTTGGTGAAAAGTAATTGGTAGCAGCAGACAAACAGGCAGAACGTGTCCTTTTCCTGCATTTGGTCAAATGTAGTATGTGTGTTTATGCCGAAGAGTTGCTCAGGGTACCTGTATCCTTATCTCATTAGGCTGACCTAGGTGAGCTTCACTGCTGTGTAAATTCCAGCCTCATGTTGTTATGATGTTTGGAAGAGCTAGACAGGACAATTCTGATTGCACTATATGGACAGATTCTGGACTTGCTTTTGGTAATAACCTCATACTGCCCCATAACTAATGGATAAACTAGGCAACCTGTAAAGAGAGTTCTAACTGTCCCACTTGAAGTGGAAGGAATAAGGAGCATTTTTTAGTTCCATCATTGATTTGATTATATAGGTAGTCTCTCTTTTTATGTGGGTTTTTTTAATATGATGACTTTTTCTCATTCAGTAACTAAACAAGAAATAAGCTATTCTGAAAACAGACAGTTGGGGTCTCATTAATTACAGAGTTATGGTGAAAACACATCTGCTGGTTAAATTCCTTTACTTTATGGGAAGGCCAGAGGTATCAGATTACTTCAAACCTGTAAATACAACAACAGGTTTGGTCTTACATATTCCAGGTAGTTAGGGGGGAAAAATACTTAAAAAGTAAAAATTTTTGGTGTCCTGGGAAAGCAGAGTTTGATATTATAGTTCACAAGCTATATCTGCAGAAGAAGTGATAATGTACTATACAAGCAGTTCAGCTTGCTTTCTCTATCAGGTAGAATTTGATGAAGATAATTTACAACTTAATAGTAGTTCTTTTTCAAGATTTAAAACGTTCTATCACAGAACAAGGAACAGAATTTAATTTTTTCTTGTAACTGCAGATTTTTTTAAACCAACATTTCTAACTGTTTCTCTGATTTTTTGCTTACCAAAGTAAATGTGCTTTTAGAACGACTATGCTTTTTAGGAAAAAAGTACATTTGTCACCCTGTCAATTGAGTCTTGAGGCAAACATTTCTTCTTGTTTCCATTAGATAAACTGAAAAATGTAGGGGAGTATTAATAGAAATGGCCATGAATAGCATAACATTTTTGGTTTTTGTCAATCGTATTTAGGCTTGATCGTCTCTTTATTTTACTGGACACCGGTACAACACCAGTAACAAGAAAAGCAGCTGCACAGCAACTTGGGGAAGTAGTGAAACTGCATCCTCATGAACTGAATAATCTCTTGTCTAAAGTAAGCATATCTTTTTGGTTTTTTCCTTGAGCTTACTTTCAGTGCTTTAATGATGAGAACAAAACTAGTTTGAAGGGGGTATGGTTTCTGTGGGAAGAAGTCTTGTGTTCCCTGAAAATAGGAGACTGAAGAAAATTAGGGGACTACTTCTGTTAAACCTGCTGTTTTGTCAGCCTCTGAAATGATTGCATAAATCAGGTTTCACTTTGCATTCAGTATCGATGTTCAATGTTTGCTGTAAGTTCAGATTTTCTTCTATAGGGAGGAGCCCTACTGCCTTAAAAATTTCTGCTCCTGCCTTTAAAGATTGTTACTGATGTCTTACAACATTAAAAATATAGAAGACTGCATGTCTTTAAAAGGACTGGAAAATGGAAAGCGATTTCCATTAGTTTGAGATTTCAATCTGGCCAAGTCCAGTAAAAACCCCAAAAATAGTCTGTATCTGACAGCTGGAGATGGCTGTGTGACCTCAATTCTGCTCTTAGTGAACAGGTGCCCTCACCGCAATTGATGATATCAACAGAGTGGCCAAGGAATCATGAATATCAAACCACTTTCAGAGGAAGAAATAGCTTTTCCAGATTTGAGACATAGTGTTAAATTAGTTTAGAAGAGCATGTGTTGCTTCAAGTGACCCATGTTGTCCCTCTTCTTGGGTTAAATGACTTCAAAATTTTAAGGTTGATTAATCTCTTTTGGATGCTTCCTTCTAGAAATCAAAAAAACAAAAGTCTCAAGCCTCGTTCAGTACCTGGTGGAAAGGTTGAGTTTGACTGATGGGACTAAATATATCTTATAAATTCTTAATGTCTGTCTATGGCAAGAGTTCTGCCAAGCAGTAAGCAATTTAGAGAAGGCTGCTGACATTTCTTTGGTTTGTTTTCTTGCCCTTTGTTTTTGTTGGTTTGAATGTTGTCTTAATGCATAGCATTAAATGTGAGTGTGTTTTAGTAGAGCATAACAGCTGATGAATTTTCTGAAAGTACATTTTCAGCAAATATTTATTTATTTATTAATCTCTCCTTAAAGGTGTTAGTGTACTTAAGAAGTACGAATTGGGATACTCGTATTGCGGCTGGCCAGGCTGTTGAAGCAATAGTGAAAAATGTACCTGAGTGGAATCCAACTCCAAGAGTGAAACAAGGTGCTTTTTAAATGAATTATGTAGAATTAATTGTTTGTCTGATGCAAACTGACTGTGATACAAGATATTTTTCAAAGCAACTGTCATCCTGGTTTTTTTATAAGCATAGACTTGTTTATATCCATGGACTGTAGTAAACCTCTTTGGCTTTAGATGTTCATATTCAATTACAACCATGTGCTTGACCTTTATTTCTTCTAAGATTCCCATGCTTGTGCTCTGTACTCTCTTAAAGCTTTACTTTTATAAATAAAAGGCATAATAACTAGCAAAATGACGGAAGTTTTAACCAACTAATTTTGTCATGGTATTTTGCAGACCCTCTTTCTTCTGTGTTCCTTTGATCAAAGCACCTTTCTAAGGGCGGGGAAATGGCAGCTTGCTGAAGTCTATTCTGTTTGTACTCACTTTGCATCTGAAATTGTTATGTTAGGGATGTTAGAGTTGCTTTTATTGTCATCTTATGGATCTATTGTCAGTAATTTTTGTCTAAACCTGTTGGCGCTGTCTGTGTTCACAACCTTATGTGGCACAGGTTCCAGAAATTCACTGTTTTAAAAAAACAAAACAAAAAACCAGAGCAAAAACAAACCAAACCAAACCACTTTTGTTTTGAGGTGACCTCATATTTGTTTCATTCAGTACCTTATGCCCACTGCCTTTATGATTTTTGTAAATCATACTTGCTGTCCTCCAGCAACTTCCTTTTCTCCAGATTGAAGAGTTGCTTCAGTCTCTTCAGTTTCTTCAGTCTTCCCTCACAAAACAGCTGCTTCGTCTTTGAGATAACTTTATTTGTTCTTCTGTGCTTTTCCCTCCTCATGTCCTCCTTGAGATACACAGAACTGTACACAGTGTACCTATGTGTCCAGAGTACTGGTGTTTACGCATAGTGTCAAAATGATACACTCTGTCATGTTTTCAGCATCCTTCCTGATGATGCCCAGTACTTAGTTGGCTGTTTTGGCTGTCATTTCTCAATAAGCTGGTGAATACAGAAAACTGTCAGAAGTGCTTCCAAGAACTGTATTGAATGTTAACTGCCAGTTCTGAAATCAATGTTGTGTAGGCATGATTTAGGTTATTCATTTTGCACCTTATCTACCTCTCTGCCCGTTAGTCTGAGAGTCCTTCCTGGATTCCTTAGTGCCATTGTGACTTTTGATTACCCAAAAGAACTTAGAGAAGAGCGCATAGTGAAATCTCCTTCCCATTGCTAAAGATTGATTGATAGAATCGGCTGCAACACTGATTCCTCAAGGACTCCAAAACTTTTATTTCAATTCTGTGGTAACTTAGTTCCTTCAATTTTTTTATATGAAACTTGCCAAAAGCCATTGAATATATTACGTCCACTTGATCCCCTCTATCCACTTGTTGAAGCTCTTTAAGGACATTGATAATCAGGTTAATGAGGGGTTTTTTTCAGGAGCCATTCTGACTCTTTCACAGTAAATTGTATTTGTCCATATACTTAATTTCATCTATAGACTCAACTATCTTACCAAGGATAGAAGTTAATTACACCAGTCTAGTTCCAAGAATTACAGTACTCCTTTTGTATGTGGAAACTGAGCAACCTGTCAGTCTTTGAGTACAGCAGCTGTTTTGAATGGTGGTTACATGCCTTGTCCAGTTCTTGCTTATCTGCCTATCAGATATGAATCTGAATAGGTAATTACATGTGTTTGAGAGAGAGCCCTGTTAAATGGTATAACTGGCTATACAGACATTTTGCTTCTTTTATTTCAGTTAAATTGTTTGAAGTAGTAGTCAATTACATGTTTTACAATGGTCTGATTGCATTTGGCTTCTGCTTAGGTTTTGTATAAATCACTTATCTTGTATATGTGTAATGAAATGTTAACTTTTTCTTCAGGTCTGAAGAAATGTAGGTGATGAGTATTTTTATAGTGTTGCTGTAAATGAACAAGCTTTCATAAATAAATGTGAATGTGGGATAAAACATACCAAACTAAATGCTGTATTTCTTGTAGGCAGCAGTTGTATTTATACTGCTGACTGTAATTCAGGATGTGAGGGTGGTGAATTACATAGGAATGGCCAGTCTTTTTGGATACTAAGCTGGACATGACTGAGAGCCACAAAACACGCTAATCTTTGAGTGCTGAGGGGAGGGAATACTCTGGAGTTGAATTTGTAACCAGGAATTAAGATAATCTTGTCAGGAGCAAATCTCTCCTGTATCAGTATTGAACTGCACTGTACCTGCACCTGGATTTGAGGAGAGATGATAGCCAATCTTCAGCAGTCCTTGGTAGCTGACTTTCTCCCATACCTGTTAAGACTACGCTCCAGCTTCCATAGCAGGGATGCTTGGCTGTTGGTCATATGATATAGTGTTGGCATGATACTTGTTTGAACTATTTGTGAGCCATATGCAGTCCAAGTTGCAAGTTGGCTGTATGTGTACAGTGAAGACCTAGTGGTATGTCAGTGTCCAAGATACTTTAAAATGCTAAATTTATCAAGGGAAAAACAGTAATATTTTTTTCTATTGAATTAAGTGTGTGAAGTGAGCTTTCTCAGTCTGTCTTTGTGAAATAGAGCCTTTACACTTTGTGAATCAAAATGCTGTATGTCTGATGCTTCCTTTGGAGGAGAGAAATTGTTTCTTCCTCTTTCTCTCACTTCATCTTCAGCGAGAACTTTGAACAAAAATTTCATCACATTGTCCTTAATATTATTTTCAATGTCCTATCTAGAACCAGGCTCAGAAAGTCCTATGGAAGATTCACCTTCAACAGATCGGTTGCGTTTTGACAGATTTGATATATGTCGGTTGTTAAAACATGGTGCATCTCTTCTTGGATCTGCTGGTGCAGAATTTGAAGTCCAAGATGATAAATCAGGTATATCTTTGTATTTTACTTGCAGACAAGAAAGCTGACTGATTTGAAAAAGTTTGTTGTGATAGTATTATGAGTCTAGTCATCCACAGTTTCTCAGAATGCTAGGAAAGAATAGAACAAAATATTCCCCAACATAAATAGTATGTATCATCTTGCTTGAGTTAAATGATTCTTTTTAGGGAGTGCGTATTGTTTGCTTGTTTTTTCTCTTATCAGAATTAGTGTGTGTACAGGGTGGAAAGAAGAGTTGAAACCTGAAAGAGGAAGTAGAGAAAACAATATTAAAGACTTCTGTTGATTTTTCAGTAGACTTTTTTAGGAGATGCAGGAACTATCACCACTTGTTCTTTATTAAGACAGTGTTCCCAAGTATAGTATAGGATGTGGCTTATTTAAAAGCATGAAGATCTCAAATATAGAAAAATTGCATGAAAAATACTGTGTTTGTGATTGAAACTGTTAAACTTTGAAGGTGGAATATCAATGCCTGTGTGATGTCTCTTGTTTCAAGTCACTTGTCTGGTATCTTTCTGCAACTTTTTAGCTGATTTATATCATTGTAATGGCATCGAATTATTTTAATCTGATTTATTTTTTTGCTATTACTATACTCTCCTCTTAATTCCAGTCCAATTCCCCCCCCCAAAAAAAAACAAAACAAAACAAACAGCCCAAACTGCCTAAATCAACAGTTGACTCAATTGCTAGATTTATTTTTTAGTGTGTTAATTTGTTCCTTTCAAAGTGCACTTCCCTAAAAATTGGGGAAAACTTGGTTTTTTACTTCTGTAGACCAAGTGTAATTTTATTAAGCATAAAATAGCTCACAGAAATTAAAAATTGATGACAATTTAAGCATTAGTATAACTTCAGCAGAAAAGGTCTTCCTAGGAATCTGTGTGATTTGATTTGAGAGATTGTATAGATGTATTAGCCAAGTACAATTTAATTCTGTGACTTTTGGCTTGCTTATGTTATTTCATTGAGAAAGTCTTCAAGAATACATCTGGTTGGAAATCTGACACGTGTTCCCTTTTTAAAAAACTTTTTTTAAGGTGAAATCGATCCTAAAGAGAGAATAGCACGACAAAGGAAACTGTTACAAAAGAAACTTGGCTTAGATATGGGTGCTGCAATTGGGATGAATACTGAAGATCTGTTCAATGATGAAGACCTGGACTATTCGCCTTCTTCAGTTTCACTAGTAAACAAACAACCTGTAGGTAAAACCTTGGGCTGTTTAACTGCAAGGAATAACAATAAATATAAACAATAAATAAAGTTTTGCTTTATTTTATAGAATTGTAGAGTCATCTAGGTTGGAAAAAACTTAAGATCATCAAATCCAACTGTTAACCTAACACTGCCAAGTCTACCAAACTTGTTTCTGCAGTTATAATCTTTGTATTTTAAATATGATAATCAATGTCTAATATGGTATGCTTTGGCTTCCTGAGTTCTTATGCCCCATAGTTGCATGTTAGTGTTATTTGATGTCAAACTGCTGCTCTGAGTCTTAAATGATGGAGGGTTGGGGAAGTTGAGAGCAATGTGGGCTCGAGGATTTTTCAGGACCTTCATTGTAAGAAGAATTGACAATGAATGACTTCTCTTTCAGACTCTTCAGGCTGCTGAGTTAATTGACTCAGAATTTCGAGCTGGTATGAGCAGTAGACAAAAAAATAAAGCCAAAAGAATGGCTAAGCTATTTGCAAAGCAAAGATCCAGAGATGCAGTGGAAACTAATGAGAAGAGGTATAATAGTCAACTGTTTTGCTTTTATTTCAGTTTAGCTGGGATTGTGATTTAATTTATCTGTTGAAAAACTTCCTACAGTCTCTGCATCTTAATCTTTTACGTGCTAATTGTGCTGATGGTAAAAACTTGCCTGCCGTGCTTATTCCCAATAGAGCTTTGTTGAAGACCTAGCTTCAGAGGGATCTTTTAATAATGGGATGCTATAGTTAAAATTTGTGGTTTGTCCCTGTTATTAAATATGGCTTGAGAATAGCATATGAAAATGTAGAATTTAAGAAGACAAGCAATAACTAAAAATTTAAGATACAACTTTGATGTATGCTGTTCCTCCCTGTAACTCAGTGACATATTATTGTACCTATTGCATTTATAGCAAGCAATATACAAAATTCTTTCCTTGATTTTTATTTAAGAATTTCTGTATTTCTTAGAAAAGTCTGAGAAGGATTGCCAGTTTGGGACAGCATTCTGCTGTCTCCTCACTGAACTTTTTGTATGTGTAAACTTACCTATTTTGCATATTTCACATTTAAACCTCTTTGTTTTGTGTTCTTGCCATGCTTTATTGTATGAGACTGCAGTTGTAGAAGTAATTACTTCCCCCAAAGCATACTTTCAGTTCATAAACTTAGAATTGTTCCTTCTCAGCAATGATAGCACTGATGGGGAACCAGAAGAAAAGAGAAGAAAAGTTGCAAATGTTGTCATTAACCAGCCTGCCACAGACTCAAAAACATTGGTAGAAAATGCTCCAGAAGAGGTATGATGTATTGTTCTGCTGTTAGCAGGAATGTTCACTCATTTTTTTAGCAGAGTAATATAACACAAACTCCTTTATGCTCCCAAATTCTTTAGTTATTTTAGCATTAAGAGTAATAGAGTAGAATGCCATTGGCAGCTTACATGTATATGTAACGAAGCAAATGGGCTTCAAACTGTATAGCATTGAGGAAGAAAATGTGTTTAATCCATTGGTAACAGTTTGTGACCCAAATGAACCTGAGTAGATGTATTACAGGTGTCAGACCTGGGTATTAAACTGTGAAACTGTGCTAAACACTTAGATGAAAGGATTGCATGGAGCCATAAATAATTTGATCTAAGTGTTCATGTACACTTTTATTTAATCTTTGCCTTACTTTAGGCTTAATTTAGAATTAAGTTCTATCTTCAGTAGTTACAATTACCTTAGTCTTAGAAAAACTTGAAAATGATACATAGAAGCTTATTTGAAGAGACTTCTTGATTAAACTCTATTCTACAAAAATTTTTTTCCAAACTATCTTAGTAATCTTGTTTGCAAAATGATTGGAAAATTAATTTCAGATATTAATAACTGCATGCTGAATAGCTGTGGGTCACTAAACTTTCAAATGTTTTGTGTTTGTGATGGTGTGAACTTACTAATGTTAGTGACATAATTTCCTTTCCACCGCTATGGCAGTTTCCTTGTAGGTAATTTTGGGATAGCGGATTTGCTTCTGGTTTTCAAAAATGCAGAATGTGTTTTGAAAAGAGTGGTGGTTATTACTGGGTTAATTTACCCAATTTGATTATGTACTGTAATTTCAAACTGAGACTTGCCTATTATGCTCTTTAAAGGCAAAGTTCATAAATGTAAAGAGTGACTAGGGAGGATAAGAAACTTTGCTTAATTTTCTGCCTTAGCCTGGTTCCCAAAGGGAGGCTGAATTCCAGAACATCAAAATTAATTACCATAGAGAAGAGGTTCACAATAACAGACAGACTTCATAGCTTTTTGAAAGATCCAGTGCCAATCAGCAAAGCTTCTGAAGTGTGGAAGAAGGTTGTTTGCTTTTTTCAATTCTGTCCAGTAACAAAGAAAAACACTTCAGCTTTTGGAGGTCTTTGTTATCTTCATGTATCTAAGTGGCATACAATGTAAGAAATATTTGCCTACTTCCTTTCTCTTTTAATCTTGTACCTATTTTTTTTATAAATTTAGGCAAATGAATGGCCTCTGGAAAGCTTTTGTGAAGAGGTGTGCAATGATCTCTTTAACCCTTCTTGGGAGGTAAGACGTAGTATCTAAGGTGCAACTATATATTTAAAAAAAAGCTTCAACAGAGGAAAAAATTATATGTGTAGGGCTTGAGAGCATTTTTCTAGATAGCAAAAAATTCATCAATCATAAATACAGATTATGTAGCCAAGACAAATCTGCTTTTAGAGAATTTAAGTGTTTAAGACTTATTTAAAGGGGAAACGAAAACAGATGTGTAACGTATATTCAAGTGGAGAGTGGGAAAGATCCAGAATTTCATTATAGTCACTGTTTTCTGTAAGTATTCAAACGAAATAAAAGCACGTGAATCTATGGTAAAAAGATTAAGCAAGTAAAACAGGCTTGGATTCATCAAAGTTGGAGGAATATTATGCAAGTGTTGCTGGTAACTCTGGCATGTTTATCTAATGCTAAGCTAGTAGAAAAGGGGTGGAAGTCAATACTTTGGTAACAGAGGATAGGCTACAAATCATTAGTTGTTCTCTTCACTTTAAAAAGGAACTTAACTTCTTTTAGAATGATTGTAAATAACCAACTACAAAAACTATATACTTGGTGGCCTAGATAACTAATTTTCAATATTCAAAACTTGTTCTGCTCACCCTTTTATTCAACCCTTATACTACTTTCCACAAACTTTTATCAGTTTCAAGCAAAACTATGAAGTACCTGGCAATGGTCTCTCTTCCTTGAGCAGAAGATGGAAATAACTGTTGCCAACTAACTTCAATTTTTTAATAATAAAGTTGATGTTTTGAATAATTAAATGTTAACGCCAACTATAGTATACTTGGATATATCTGTAGCACAGTTTCAGTGATAGCAAGTTGGCTCTGACCTCAGACTTGGAAACACAGAGATCATACACAGGCAACACAATTATTTTGGGCCCAGAAAAGGGTAATTATATTCATGTGGCACATACTGCATCTGAGCTAATAAGCCTAACCTTATTTGAAAGCAAGCTGTTTGCAGTTGAAGCCCAAGTCCACTTGTCTTCTGGAATGCAGATCTCGTAGTTTTCTTAGTACAGTTGATAGAGGACGCACACATCTTAAGGAAGTAGATCAATACCGAATCATTATTATGGTATGTTCTGGATGAAAAACAGGTTGAACTACCTCAAAATACATGTTTATAAAATGGCCCTCTGGCATCTTCTCGCAGTGTCTAAAAGCAGCCTGGATGACTAGTTCCGACTGCTTGCCTAGCTTAGAGGCAGCTGAAGGCCAGGAAAGATGAATCCTACTGCTGGTATTTCCTTGATACATTTTTTTCTGTCTTGCTGCTGGTTGTTTTTTTCACAAGCTGAGAAGTTAACTATCAAAGATGTCCTCTTTTGGCTTGTAAAAACTAGCTCATAAGTAATCTTGGACCAAATAAACAAATTATTGGTGTATTATGAACAATTAGGATTTTAAGACTAGGCTCTCTGGTTTTTATAGGCTTGCTTATAACTTTTACCAACAGCCACTGAGCTGTACATATGGGGTTGTATATGCTTGGATTTCATATAAGATATTCTGGTTAAGGGAGGACCTACCAACTACTCAGTTCTAGTTCACGCTGTTGTGAAATGATTTTCTGCTAGCAACAAGCATGTATATGAGGTTTTGCTATAACCTGTGTAAATGCCTCTCAAAACTGTTCAAAGCTTTGTTTTTGCAACTTTCTGTGTATCTGTTGAGTGAGCTTTTCTTGATTAGCTTTTGATTAGTTTTCTTAACTAGTCCAGTTAGGTATCAAAATATACCAGAAACAGGTGTGTCTGTAGCACATCTTTCTACTGGTCTTCTGTCACTTCCAAAACTGTGTGTGTTCTAGCTGTTCATGTTTGGTGGGAATGTACAGGTAGCTATAATTTCCTTTCCCATATCACTTACTTGTTTTTTAGTGTTTAGCCAAGCAAGGCAGCTTTGTAAGCTATGTAGAATAGTAATTTTAAGAAATTTGTTTTGCAGATCCCAAAATATTTGGTAGGGATCCAAACTCTGTTTAAGAAACAAAGACTTGCAGGGAAATACTATATAACATAAAGAGAAATGTAAAGTGTTTAAAAATATAAGAATAATGCTTTAGCTTATACATTTACTAAAACCAGTAATATCTTCCAGTTGCTCTTTATATGAAAACTAGTGTCTTATAAAATAGGTAAAATTAAATGAAACTGTCTTTATTGGCTGTGTTACTGTAAATATGATAACACTATCTTCTGTGTTAGAAAATAGAAGCAATTCTTGCTTCTGTCTGCAAGCTGGCAAATAGGAAAAAAACAGGTTGGTTTTGGGAAGATTAGTATTTAAATATATGATTTGATCTAATAAAATACTACCCTTTCCTACAAGTCTTAAGTGCTGCTAGCTCTCCAGTACTTGAAATGTCTCTATTAAAGAATAAAGAAGTATTATTTCAGTTACCCAGTGTGGCTTTTACCTTCTGTTCCTAAAGATATTAAAAGTCAATTTTTAAATAACTTTTCTAGGTTCGACATGGTGCAGGTACTGGCCTGAGGGAAATACTTAAAGCTCACGGTAAAAGTGGTGGAAAAATGGGAGATAGCTCTTTAGAAGAGGTAAGTTTCCAGTCATGTAGACTTAACATGTTACCTAAATGAAGTTTGGAAAACAGACTTAAAACACTTTGCAGGAGGTAGGTGATCTGGGGGAATATAAACCATGAGATTTGCCTGCTCAAAATAATCTGGTTGAGATTGTTGTATGCACTGATGAAATGTTTACATTATTCTTAAAAGGTCTGTGCAAAAAACAATACTACTGTATAAGCAGCCATTAATATGTAGACTGTGTGTAAAGTTATTAAATGCTAGCTTCTCTACTAGAAAAACAGTATTTTCAGCTCATAAGGATGTGCTGAAACAGAATTGACAATTCGATTATGTAACTCTAGTGAAGTGTCTCAGACCATCTAATTCTATTCACTTGAATAGTGACTCTGTTGATCTGCTTGCTTTGCTATTATGAGAAGAAGTATTTAAATAGTCTATTTACAAGGAAAGCACTTTTAAAAAATATCCTGACAGTTAAAATTGTTTACAATAGTGAATCTCACCCAGATTCTTACTGACTCCCCTGCTGCAAAAGCAACTGGGAGAGCCTGTGGTTTAGAGGGTGTTGAAGAATGAGGATGTATGTTTATCAAATGTACATCAAGCTACTTCAGCATCCTTTGTTCACAGGGAAATCAAAAGCTGCTATCTCTCATTGCTTCCATGTGGTGTAATACTTGTTCTATGGAGATTGTAGGGTACTAACAACACACACTGCAATGATAAGATACTTGAAATGGTTTCTTAACTGTTTATGGAAAGTGTGTGTACTCCAGGCTAGTTTCAAAGGCTGCTGTGTATGCAGGCTATAATTCTTTGACATGTATGGGAATATGAAATCCATAATATGAAGAAAGTTTTATTTGTTAAAAAATAGTTTAAGGGAAGTGTGGTGATCTAGTAGGCAAACATTGGAGATGAGAAAGATGATGCCTAAGCAGTTGCTTTTACAGGGCTTCTGCTCTGAGATTCAGGGTTGCAGTGCTATTGGATCTCTAACATAGGCCAGAACTTCAAGACAAGCCTGGTCTAAACTGCATTTTAAATCTGGAGGAGACATGGCTGAAGAGCGAGTCTGTTTCACTGGGCCTCCAGCAGTGGAGGGGTACTGCTTCATAGTTTATTTGTAAATATTCTTCAGACATGTATTACTAAATTTGCCCATGATGTGTTGACATTAGTCGGTATAGATCATCTGAATGACCTTATTTTTGTGTGCTGTGTAGGGATAAAATTATGTGTCTGTCTTACAAGGCACTCTCTAACCATTTGATAAAAGTGTTATGTGTATTTAAAAAAATAAATAATCATGTTTTTAATAAGCCAGGAGAGCTGAATTAGTGCTGACTATTTTGCCTTGTCTGTGTGTGTGAATTACTATATTCAGTCAATTTAAGTATATGTTGTCATATATATGAATTTTAGCTAAAGCAAGCATATTTGAAATCCTTTATTAATAAATATAGTCAATTTTTCTCTTTACAGATGATACAGCAGCATCAGGAGTGGCTAGAAGACTTGGTTATTAGACTTCTTTGTGTGTTTGCATTAGACAGATTTGGAGACTTTGTTTCAGATGAAGTAAGTTGCCTCTGAACAGGTCAGCAGGCTTCTGCAGGAGATAATGCAGATGATCAGCTATGCTTTGTACAGTGCTACTGCATGTGCCTGTTGTAACTGCTCACAGATGCTTATTACAAAGTAGCCAATGCATAAATTTCATCTTGTTTGTATAGCAATTTTGGTCACCTGACTCTACTTGTATTGATTTCTTTCTAAGTCAAACTTGTACAAAAATCTGTTTTATCACTTTATCCTAGGTGGTAGCACCAGTACGTGAGACTTGTGCTCAGACTTTGGGAGTAGTATTAAAACATATGAATGAGACTGGAGTTCATAAAACTGTGGATGTTCTTCTGAAGCTGCTTACGCAGGAGCAGTGGGAAGTGAGACATGGTGGTCTCCTAGGAATAAAGTATGCTTTGGCAGTACGTCAGGTAATAACCCTCATGACAAATTGCAGAGAGCTTCAGAACAAAAAGCTCTACTCAAAGCTGAGGATGTGGCTGAACAGTAGATAGGTATGATAAAGCAAGCTTGCTTGTACTGTAGCCTCATGTGGGTTATAAGATGTGTGACTGTATTTTTATATCAAGGCTGCAGAAATCTGCAAGTATATAGCAAAGCTGTACTGTTACAACCTGTTGAGTTACTTGTACAAAACGTTATAGTGGCTATGCTTGCCTGAGTTTGATACTTTCACATGCAAGGTTAACAGAGCTGAGTGCTACAAGAAGTTTAGTCTATTCATGGTATTTTTCTGCAGACGTTGAGCTTTGTTTACACTAAAACTGTTTTTACTTATGAATGGTAACTTACAATATTTAGGTTAGTCTTGGACCTGTAGCTTCTGGTTTATATAACAAACAGGTTTATTCACACACTCAGAGTACATCTTAGTTATTTGTGGTATTATACGCCTTTTAAGTTTAAAAATGCTTTGATTTCTTTGGCAGGACATGATCAACACACTATTGCCTAAAGTGTTGCCTGCAATAATTGAAGGTCTCCAAGATCTGGATGATGATGTCCGAGCTGTTGCTGCAGCATCTTTAGTACCAGTAGTGGAAAGCTTGGTCCAGCTTCAGTCTCAGAAGGTGACTGAATTGTTTTCCATCAATTCTTATTGAAAAGTTCACTTTTGGTCTGAGTGAAGAAAACATGTAGAGGCAGCACTAGGATTTTCCTTTTATTTTTATGATAACATCTCCTGCTTATTTGTGTAGGTGCCTTTTATTCTTAATACCTTGTGGGATGCGCTTCTGGAGTTGGATGACTTGACAGCTTCCACAAACAGTATCATGATCCTTCTTTCTTCCCTTCTGACTTATCCTCAGGTCCGCAAATGCAGGTAACTTTTTAATTAGTATTGCTTCAGTATTGCAAGTTTGACTATCCAGTTATTTTCAAATTTGCTTTCAAATCAAATTTGCTTTCAATCAAAGTTGCTTTCAAATAATGTGCCAAGGGGATGCTTGATTTAAATCAGTATTTTAATTTTACTCTTGCGTTTCCTTAAAGTGAAGGTTAGGGCACTGATTCTATTTTCATTGCATCAGTAAAAGACAACAAAATCATTTAGGCATACTAGACGTTGTTTATATCTGACTTTCTCCCTCTCCTGCCCTCTCTCTCCATTCGTCTTGTGTTATTTTAGTAAAGGATATCAGCTCCACTTGTATGGTGGTCCTGCTCACAAACTTCTTGTTTGTCTGTTACTTGTTGACAAACTCCAAATGAGAGCAAACTATGTAAGTTAAAACACATGCATGCACCTGTGGAACATCACTATTGGAACAGTTCTGAAGAAAGCTACATACCTGAAAATTCACAGCAGTAGTACATCCAGTAATTTTGTGATTGAAGACAATGCCTAGGTCCTCTGTTTGAGACTCTGCCAAATTGAAGGAATTGCATGTTAGTGTGTTAACACTTTCCATAATAAACATGGTAAACTCACAGCATCTGCAGTTAAGGTAGATGCTTTACACATCTTACCTTTCTCATCCTATGTGGTTGTCGCCCAAGCTGTTTTTTGCCCAAATCCAAAATTAAGAACAAAGTTCTGTCACTGTTATCTTTAATTGAGCATGTACTACTTGCATCAGTTAATGTGCAAGTTCATGCATAAAAGATCCAAGCCTTTTTTAATTATTTCTAAACTCATAAATACCTAGTAGTAAACCCCCTTATTTTTTAAATAGTTGAACAAAGCCCAAATTATAATCTGGGAAACAGCATAGTAAAAATACATGCTTGAATTGACTAGTTCTTTATACCAGCAAAAACCCCAGTATTTTCTTGAAGAGATTCTCTCAGGCTATTTTAAATGTTTAAGCTGTAGTAATGTGATCCTTCACTTCAAATCACCAAGCATATTCAATTCCTTTTATAAAAAGCTTTCTTTTGGATTAAACTTTATAACTGAGGATACATTAACTTGGTTTTCTGTGTGTTGTTTTTGGTTTTTTCCCTGTCTCTGCCTCTACATCTCCCCTTCATGTACCAGTATTCAGCAGTCACTTACAGTTTTGGTCCCACGTGTGTGGCCGTTCTTGCATCATACTATATCTTCTGTGCGAAAAGCAGCACTGGAAACATTATTCACACTGCTGTCTACCCAAGACCAGGTAAGCATTAGAATTACTAGTGTTTTACTGTGATACATATTGTACTCTGCTTGATCATATGATATCCTTGTTTCAGAGCTCTTCAACATGGCTGACTCCAATTCTACAAGACATGTTGAGGCACATATTTCAATTTTGTATCTTAGAAAGCAACCAAGAAATTCTGGATCTTATTCACAAGGTATTTGCATGACTTACGACCTAGATATACAGTATTTGTGTATCCAGCTCTTTTGTATCCTCTGCACTTCTGTGCAGACAAAGAATAGTGTTCATGTTAATTATTTTGTAGTTAGCCTATTTGATGTTTTACTATAGAGAAGAGGATGGTTCCTACAGTTTATAAGCATGTATATGATCTTATAGACCACATAAATTTGTCCTGATTTCCACTATGGTTCTTTCCCAAGGTATGGCTGGAACTGTTAAACAAGGCATCTGTACAGTATGTGGTTGCAGCTGCATGTCCGTGGATGGGAGCCTGGCTCTGCTTAATGATGCAGCCATCTCATTTGCCCATTGACTTAAACATGTTGCTAGAAGTAAAAACCAGATCAAAAGTAAGTAGAAATGTGACCTCACTAACTGTTCTGGGGAAAGTAGGAAATTCTTTACCTGTGTATAAAGACATGTTCTAAAGCTGTTAGTGTTGCCTTTCTACATCTCTAAATATAACCTATCTTACAAACATCAAGTCTGTAGAGCAAAATAGTTCTTGCCACATCATCCATGAGAATTCAAACTTCTGCCATGTAGCATGCTCCCTGTGAATCCTTTGTAGAGTCTTTATTTACGTGGTTCCATAACTATTGTGGTTTCAAGCCCATCTGTTTGCAGGACTAAGTCTAGAAGCATTGCATTATTTCTGAAAGCATGCTGAAAGGTTTCCTCTTTTCTCTATGTGGACTCAGTTTATCAGCTACATGTTAAGTATTGGCTTTAATATTATAGTGAAGGAACCATATCATACATTTAATAGGACCATAGAATACTGTTAGTGGAGAGGTGATTTACAATGATTAACTACTTTAAGAAGTCTGTTCTAGCTTAGTCCAACTTTTGCAGGGTATGATGGTTATTGGAAATGTTATGGAATATGAATTCATCTTTTCTATTACAAAAACACCTCTCTCCCAACTTTATTCCATAGGAAAAGGCAGGTGCTAAACTGCGTCAAGGTCAAACCCAGAATAAGGAAGTGATTCAGGAATACATTGCTGGGGCAGACAGCATTGCAGAAGATCCAGCAACCCGGGATTATGTGGTCATGCGAGCTCGGATGATGGCAGCAAAGTCAGTTTATTGCGAATCTAAAAAAAAAAGAAATATTTAAAAGCAACTTGCCTCTTAATTATATGTTTTTTTGCCAAAATCTAATTATGTAGACTTTTTTTGCACCTTCAATTTGAATTATTAATTGCAGAGTAATTGCAGCATTGAAATGACTGTTCTTTTCTCCTTTTGCTAGGTTGCTGGGAGCACTTTGTTGCTGCATTTGTGACCCAGGTGTGAATACTGTTACTCAAGAAATAAAGCCAGCTGAATCATTAGCTCAGCTACTGCTTTTCCACTTGAATTCTAAATCTGCCTTGCAGAGGATTAGTGTTGCGTTAGTAATCTGTGAGTGGGCAGCCTTGCAAAAGGTAGGATGTTTCTGCAGCAAAAATAAGTTTTACTTACTATCTTAATCCGCAGCTTGTCATCTGCTACTTAGCTTGAAATAAAATTTCAGTTGGTAGGCTAAAATGGTATTTATACATTTAAATACTAAAATCTTGATTGTTAGACAATGAAGGAATACATTAATCAGTAGCTAAAAGCCAATTGTCAGAACTATGAATCAGTAAATATGTTCACATTTCTTCTACAAATGTCTTATATCAAGATGCATGTTATCCAAGGTCAGTGCTTCCTTCTAATGTGACTGTCTTCCCTGTATTCACTATCACTTCTGTTCTAGTGACAGACTGAAAGTTTTGTTCATAGTCTTTCATATTCAAGGTTACAAATGTTAATGGTCCCTCTGGAAACTGGACTTCTGTGGCTAGATTGCACTGTTCAGTGCCCAAAACCAAACAGAAGAAATTGTGATTACATTGAAATACAAATTATGTCTCTTCCTGCTACAGGAGTGTAGAACTGTGGCCATTTGTGTGCAACCTCGTTTACTTGGGGTCCTTTCTGAACACCTCTATTATGATGAAATTGCTGTTCCTTTTACGAGAATGCAGAATGAATGTAAACAACTCATCTCATTGTTAGCTGATGCAAACATTGACATTGGAAACAGAGTAAACTGCAGCGTATTTACAATAGATCAAGCTAATGAACTGGTAAGTAGGGGCATGCCAACCCTTCCTTCAAATCTATTCTTGTCTTGAAATATATCTTCAGCATAATTATTACACAGACAGTAATTTTCAGAAATAATGTGGTGACTTTACACATCCTTTGACATGAGATGTAATAGATACTTACTGCTTCCCCTGTGGTGTTTACAGACTATGCCAAAAATCAAGAAAAATGCAAGGTAGATACTTAACAGGAGAGAAAATTGACAGTGTTCTGATTCCAGGTGTAGATTTGTTATTGAAATCTACACAGAAGAAAACAAAGCAAGCTGGAACTCCTTTAAAACCACTGTCAAAAGACTAGTAAATAAACTGTAAATTCTATACCTTCTCCCCACCCCAAATCCACAAAGCATGTGTTTTAAAGTGTCTTTTTCTGGCTGTTGAATTGGTTTTGTTGTTTTTTATTCTGAAAACATCAGTGTTAAATGTGCTAATAAAAGGTAGCTCTTGACATGAATAGCTCTGTAAGCAAAAATAGAGCTAAAAAGTTTTTTTTCCAGCCCCAATTGGCCTCCTAAGCAGAGAGAAAGATGAGTATGAACAGATGAGGTAGGATGTAAATGAAGAGCTTGTGGGTTTGAGAGCCTGTAAATTAAAAGTGAACTGTGGTGAGAGGGGAGTGTAGATTTGGGGGGATGAGGGAATGGTGATGGATGTGATGCAGTTTGGGGATGGAGAGAAGGGAAATTAAGATCCTGGATGTGTTCATGGGTGCAGCTGAGATGCCGAGGATAAGGATAAGAAAAGGCTTAGGTTTGTACGATTATGGCTGTGATGGATCTTGAAATTCGCAATTGTAGTATTTATGTAGTAATATGCAGTAGCTTAAATTGGAAAGCTCAACATATCTTAAGTTATATATAATTGTGTATATGGGCTGAGGGGATTTTGGCTGCCAGCCTGATTATGGCTACCATCTAAAATTAATAAATTGCCAAGGTAAAGCCAGACAGAATCATGTGAGCTCGTAATTTCTGAAATACAAAAGTTTTCATATACCTCTGCTCTTTATTCTTGAGTCTAGTAATAGGGCAACTTGACCAATGTGTGTTTTTTCAGAAGATACCTGTTCTGGATTAGAAGACTCATTCCATATCTATTTGTTATTTTCTGTGGCTGTATTCTGGAGTCTTTCCAGCTCTTCAAGTTTTCTTGGAATGCAGACACCAAACCTACTCTGCATTGTAGAATGGATCTTCATGCATTAGATGTAAAAACCCTGTGCCCCTCCTTGCTATTTATATTTTTTGTATCTCTTGTCATTCTAGTCGTCAAGGTCATGTGGAATAGTACTTGAGGAATCCATAGAATGAAGCAGTACAAGTCTGATAGTTGAAAGAATTGACCTTAACATTTAAAAGTAAAAGGCAAAACCCAACAAACCTCCCCCCACCTGAGACTAATGCTCTCAACAGCTGTTATCTTTCCTATATTTAAAGAGCCTAACTATCCTACCAGGAGGTTAAGTTCAAGATTTCCATAATTCCATGTTGCTTTTAATCAGTTTCCTGTGAAAGATTTAAGCAACAGTAGTCAACCATTTGTGACTGGAGGAGGAAATGGCAAGTCCTGCAGCTACTGTGTTGTGCTGACTTTTTCCATATGTTTTTATCTGTCTCTTTCATGCACAGGATCTTGCACATCTTTTCTGACCTCTTGTATTCATATCATATTCTCTTTTGCTTATCTGTCATGTGCTTATGTATTGCCAGAATATCTGGGTGTATCTGGCAGATATAGGACAATCTAAATTTGGAGGGGTACATAAACTCCTCTTAAGTTTGGGAATCTAGACTTCAAATGTTCATAATATGCCTGATTTTGCCCTTGAGCTGCAGTTCCAGGTTCTAGAAACTACCTCTTTGAGCATTTCCTGCTATTTGCTGGGAAAATTGAGATGATAATACCTGGTGAAGTGACTTGGATTCTGCCATGAGAACTGCGGGATATCCTGCAGTTTTCAGGGGATATCCTGTTTTACAGTAGATGAAACAGATTTGTAACTCTTTTTTCCTTTTATTTAGGTTACTTCTGTTTTCAATGAAGTGACATCATCCTTTACTTTAAATCCTAAAATTCTACAACAGTTGGACAGTAAACGACAGCAAGTCCAAATGACTGTTACAGAAACAAATCAAGAATGGCAAGTGTTGCATCTGCGAGTCCATACATTTGCTGCATGTGCAGTTGTGAACTTGCAGCAACTTCCAGAAAAACTAAATCCGGTTATAAAACCATTAATGGAAGCTATCAAAAAAGAGGAGAACACACTTGTACAAAACTATGTGGCTTCATGTATAGCAAAGTTACTTCAGCAGTGTACAACAAGGTCTCCTTGTCCCAACTCAAAGATCATAAAAAATCTCTGCAGCTCCCTCTGTGTGGATCCACATCTTACCCCACTAGCAGCATGTCCTGCACAGCCTCAGACTAGTCATGAAAACTCCAAAGGTATGGTATCTAAGACTGCCAGAATTCTGGCAAATGTCTGCTTGTTTCTGAACTGTTAATGAGTATTTGAGTCTTGTTTTTAGTGTTGAAATGCCAGCAACTGAGTCTTCATTTATTAGTAATTATTTAGGTATCTTAAAATAGACACTGTGTGCAACTAATGTGTATAGTTTTCAGAAACTTCATGTATAAAAGACCTTTGTTCCAAGTTTCAGTTATCTACTATTGTTTAGTTATTACCCAGTTATGATCACACTTCACTTACATGTGTTATGAAGCTTTTCATTGAAATTGAATCAGTACAGAAATTAGAGTAGCCTGTTAGAAAAAGTCTAATCTGTGTTATGTTCTGTAGGTGACAGTAAGATAACAAAAGATGAGGACAGTGTTTGAAATTAACAAAAAATCCTGTGCACACTATGGTCATGAATTTTCTTTAAATGACAGTCCCTTGCTGAAAGTGTATGGATTGAATAAGCAACACAAATTAAGACCTTAACACTTGAGTATTCTAGCCTGCTTTAAGGCTAGACTATGACCATTATACACTTTTTCTTAATGAGTGTGTCCTCCTTTGTGTCAGTAGAATAATATTCATATCTAATAAAAAATTAAGCTGATTAGTATAAATTAGAAACATGAAAAAATCCAAAGATACTGATGGCATCTGCGGTTGTATCTTGATAGAAATCTGGAACTGTTTGTAAAGGACACAGAACGTAAGTTCGTTTAAACTTTTAGAACAAAATGTGTTGTTGTATACAAAAAAATTGCAAAGTCTTTATATTTAACTGAAATTTTGTTACCTGTATTTCTTCCTGAATAAGAATTTTTAAGGCAGTTTGCGCACTCAAATTTTCTTGCCAAGTCTGTAATGTGCTCTTAACAGAGCAACTCTACTCTGAACTTCAATTTTTCCATCCTCGAGGATGATGACACATTTGGTTTTTTAAAGCATGTTGAGATCTACAGGTGACTTTGTAGATAGCTATCACTTCCACTTAGATTTTAAACTGCATATTAAATTGTTGTCAACTATTCTCTCTCTTCCTTTAGGGCCCAATTCTGATAAAGATGGGATGCATCATACAGTTACTAAGCACAGGGGAATAATTACGCTGTACAGACATCAGAAAGCTGCATTTGCCATCACAAGTCGACGAGGTCCTACTCCAAAAGCTCCAAAAGCCCCAATTGTGGATCTCCCCACTGGCAGTAGTGGAAGCATTCCTACAGAACTTGATGAGGTAAATTTCATAAACTTGCATTTGCAACATGCACATCTATTCCTCCTTTCCATTAGTTTGAATTCACTGGAGTTGATAGTGTTATAATAGGGATATCCAGGATCTTTTCATGAGAACTGAGTTGATGTAAAATTTTGTGATGCAAGCACCTTATGTTAGTTGATGATTGTTTTAAATCTTCACCGTGTCATTAAGAAAATTAATACTCCTGAAATATTTTACATTTAGCACAGCATATGAATATCAATATAAATCCATGCAAATAGATTTCCACAAACTGTGCTGTGACTGTGTCCCATTACCCATGTTAGTGTTGGTCATCTTAACGCACAATGAAAGCTCTGAAGCATTAAAAATGGTATTTGAAATATGATGGCTTTAGGATGTACACGTGACTTCCACACTTGATATGCTAATTTTTTTTGTTACTGTTTTATTCATATGAAACTTAAGTGTCTTTTAACAAGATCCTAGTCAGGACTGTGATTCCTCTAAAGTGTTGGGGATTTTGTTTTTAATTGTTAAATTGATCTCTATCAATTCTACTTTCTAAAGAAGGTGCAAGCAAGAGAGCTTAATAACAAGTCAAGTATTGCTTTTGAGAAGTTTTGTTAGCATGCTGCTGTTCTTAGTGTTCCCTGTATTAGATTACTATCTGAGGTTCGGGAACTGCAACCAGTTGGAAAACCTCTTGTTGAAATGAGCCTGTGTCAGCAAAAGCAATAAGCCCAAATTTATAGGATTTAAATAATCTGCTATGAAAGATTTTTAATCTTTTTACTGGTATAAAAAATAACTTACGAATAAAAATTTGGCTAGCAAATGTGTTGCAGGTAGCTATAAATACAATTAGAATTGAATGTTTATGTAACAATGGGAGCCTTCGTGAAAAAAAGTTATTTTTAAACATATCTGTCCTCACTGGTTTGCTAAATTGTTTCATTCTAGGCTCAGAAACCTTACGTTGTACAAAGAAGAGGAGCTGAATTTGCTTTATCTACTATAGCTAAACATTTTGGTGCTGAAATGGCAACAGGATTGCCACATCTCTGGGATGCTATGGTTGGTTCATTAAGGAACAACATTCAAACAAATAACTTTGGTAATTACCCTTTTGATTTATACTGGGGGGACTGGTAGGCTGGTGGCAGTATGTCAGTATTAAACTGAACACCTTTTCTGTTTTTAACAGACCGAAAGTCCTTGCTGGAAAAAGGAGATGCTCCTGCACAGGAGCTAGTGAATTCTTTACAGGTTTTTGAAACAACAGCAGCTTCAATGGATACTCAGCTACATCCTCTGGTAATCATACGAAGCAATTCATTCTGTTCATTGCCACTGTTTAAAATCTCTGTTTTGTAAAGCTTTTTTTAGATGCTTTTCTAATTTTACTCAAATTGTGTTTTTATTGCACTTGCTAGTCTGCCTGTTCTCTAAGCCCTGTATCCTAGTCTTGATAAACTGAAGAAATAGCCTTCTGTCTTCAGCAGTTAAGCTGTTACAATTCAAAGCTGTTTTTTCCCTGTGTCCTGCAAGATGTTAGATTCTGTATTTGTTTATGCAGGTTGTAGAATAAACCATAAAATCAAACACCTATCTACAATATAGACTTAGCCTGTCCTTTTCTGGATGAGATGCCCGAACAAAATTGTGTCCGAAGTTTGAGTTACGATAATATTTAAGCTTTGTGTTACATTGAAATCAGCATCTCAGCTCTGCTTTATTCTAATTCCCAATTTTCTAAACCTGGAGAACAGAGAGACTCCCTGTGCAGGGAATGCAAAAACTGTGGGAGACTTCAGTTACCCCCAAGTAGACTGGATTAATTTTTAAAATTATTTCTTTTTACCCACTGCTTAATGTAAAAGACTTAACATCTTATATGCAGAAGTAGGCTCTGAACCCAGCTATTTCTACTCTGGAGAGAGATCCTGGAGTTAGGATAGTTCTGTAAAAGTATCAGATGAATGTAATATACTGGTTAAAAAACAGAAACAAGAAAGTCACCATTAAACCTGCATCTGAATACACGTCTCAGTACTAGTCAGTATTATAGTTCAGAATAAATACAGTAGCACTGGGAGAGGCATGGAGAAGGGCAATAGGATGACAAAAATATATGGAAAGGCTCCCATGCAAGGAATAAATAGGCCATAACTCTGTCTGGAGAGGATATGATGGGAAAGGATGAGCATAAGGAACAGCTGTAGAATTGTGAGCAGATGGAGAAGATTCACATAGAACATATGGAATTGTTTCTTACCTATTTTATTAAAATACTGAAGTGATTTTGAGTGAATTTAGCATATGACATGGAAAGATTTTTTTATATATATTATACATATAGTGTGTAGTTAATGTGTAGATTTGTTTTGGGGATCCTAATACTGTATACAGTCAAGTAAAGGTTAAAAAAAAATCATAGAAAGTCAGAGGGTGGAATTGGTTCTCCAAAGCTAATATTTAGGGACTTCCACACTAGGGAAAACATAACCGTCCATTTAAGATATCTGACAAAAACTTACATGCCTTCTTTTGCATCAGCACATATGTACACACACCCTTGGGAAGATGTGAGTTTCCTTCTGTGTGTCTCCCTTGTCACACAGAGTTAATAAGGTGCTCAACATGGATAATTCATCTGCCTAAACATAAATAGGATGAGTCCAGGACAAATTTGCTAGTTAGAAGGAATTTTTTAATCTATGTGTCTATATTTAAGCAAGAACTTTTTTTATAAAAAGTATACTGTATTTTTTCAGTGTGAAATACCTCCTTAGTTATCAAGGGCTTCTTTAATTTGCATTTTTATTAAAACCCTAAACACTTCGTTACTCTCAATTTTAATTGTATTGGGGAGTAATACTTGTTTAAAGTTCAATTGTTTTTTTTCCTCTGAAACAATTTTTCAGTTCAAAACAATCTTGTGAAAAAGCTATTTCAAGCATTCTTTGTGAGACAACAGTGACTTTAAAGGACTTCAGAATAATTCAGTCATTTGTTTATAATTCATATTAACCTTCCCCCCCCTTCTTTTACTCAGTTAATACAGCACTTGCCTCATCTTTATATGTGCCTTCAACATCCCAGCACTGCAGTGAGACACATGGCTGCTCGTTGTGTAGGTGTTATGAGCAAAATAGCTACCATGGAAACAATGAATATCTTTCTAGAGAAAGTTCTGCCGTGGTTGGGAGCAATAGATGACAACACCAAACAAGAAGGTGCAATTGAAGCACTTGCATGTATCCTTGCTTGAGTATTCAAAAATGCAGAAACCTCTTTGCAGTAGCATAATTTGGGGGAACAAGAACTGTTGCCTGAAAAAAAATGGGAGGAAGAGTGAAATAAAATGTGAAGCTATTTTCCTCTGTAGACAAGAAATAGAAGAAACTTTCATTTCTATTGGCTTTCTTTTATCTAGCAAATCCTAGGTAATTCACTTTCTCAAACCATGCAGTTCACTGTGCTAAATGTAACTGGGCAGATAAGACTTACCCCCTCCACCCCTTAGCTTTGTTAGTAGAAATCTTGTTCATCTGAATGTAATGTATTAATGTTCTTTAGCGATTGTGTGTAAAATCTGCCAGGTATATATTGATGTCAGATAATCCTGAACTGGTAAAAACTATTCCTTAATAACTGATCCAGGTGTAATGGAGCAGCTGGATGTTGGTATTGTTCCATACATTGTTCTTCTAGTGGTTCCAGTTCTGGGTAGAATGAGTGATCAGACAGACAGTGTACGTTTTATGGCTACTCAGTGCTTTGCAACGCTAATTAGACTAATGCCTCTTGAGGTAAGCTCAAGTTGTAAGTATACTGATTATGTGAACTGTCCTATATCTACTTTTTCATCAGCCATGAAGTCCAAGCTTCTGGCTTATTAAATGCCAAATAAGTAACTGTTTTTATAGATGTTGAGGCCATATCAGGTAACTGAAGATGTGTCCTTTATTATGTAAAATAAGTAAAATTAGATCCTCTCTTAGTAATTTTCTAAATTAATGCTAAAGTAAAATTTCTCTAAGAAACTCATTCCAAGTGTGTATATGAAACTAAAGTGTATATTAATTAATTTTGTGTGTGATGCTGCTTTTGCTAGTTTCGGTTCAAGAGTCTTAGGAGTTACATGTGTGCTCTCCCTGGATATGTGTGGTGTTGTGTATGTGGTCGAGAGAAATGCATAAAAAAGCAATACTGATTTAAAAGGAAAAAGTGAAATAGCAGTAATGTAAATAGTGTGGAGATAAGTACAGTTACTTACTCCTAGTTCTTAAAATCAAAAAGCTCCACTCTACAGCTTTGGGCAAAATATTTCATGTATCCAGTAATGTTTAATCAGTACAGATTTGCTTCAGTTTTTCACTCCTACTACAACTTGCATACATCAGACACTTTCTAATATTGCACTTCAAGGACTACAAGGCTTCTAAGTAACTTATTTTCACCACCAGATGGTAATAGAAGACAGTTCAGAACTTGTTTGTATGTTTCTAATGAAAAAAATAGTTTAATGGGTTTAGTATCTTTTATTATATCAATCTTTAATTTAGCGTAACCTTATCTGTTAACTGGCAATCTGCCTTAAATGGAGCGCTTTCTTTCTGTATGCTTATACTGAAATGTTGAAAAAGTTGAAAGTAAGCAAAGTAGAAATGAATTTCTGGCATGCTGCTGTTCATTCCAATGCCATTTGCAACAGTGCACTTCCTCCTGTGTATCTAAAGTCCTATAGAATACAGGTAGCTTAGATTTATTTTAAGTTATTTTAATAGAATAGTGACCATCTCAAATGTAAAATACTTGTTTTATTAATTGCATGCATATGCATGATCAGTTCATGTTTCTTTTCCATAGTCCTTTCCCCTTCCCTTATTAGCCACATACATGGTAGAATTTGACAGAATTTTTATTCTCAGCCAGGAGCACTCTCTTAAGTGATTAGTAACTTGGGTTTTGAAGTAAAGCTAACTAAAGATGGAGTTGGGCCAGAAAATTGAGATAACAGATGTGATGATGGAAAATATCAGCGCCTCTTTTGCTACTGTATTATTAGCAAGCAAGAATGTCTCAGTGCATTTGGTCCCCAGATATCTTCTTTGGGCTTCTGGCCTGGTATGGGAAGTACCTGGGAAGCCAAGGTCAGCTGCTATAAAGCTGGAGGAGTTTAGATTTTTCTTTTTTCCCCCTATAGCTTCTAGCTGCTTAAATTGGTTTTAAGTATCACTTTAGATCTAAATCTGTAGGAGACAAATCCATTGAACTTTGGATGATAGTTTGTGGCTAAGGAGAAGTGGATGTCAAAGGGTTCTCTTACAAGCCTGGCCAGGATTTCCCCTCATCTATTGTATCAAGTTTTTCAGTTTGCCCTCTAGGGAAGAATGTCTTTTGCACCTACAACCCTGGATCTGCAAAGAATCCAAGTATAGCACTGAGTTTGGATTCATACAATTGAGAAGATTTCAGAACTTGGCCATCTGTTTTTTAAAATGTTTGAGCTAGTTCTATTTCTTATTGTTTATGTGAAAATTAAGTACTGTAGCCCTTACATTACTGCTTTAAAAATATTACCCTAGGCTGGTATACCAGATCCACCAAACATGTCTGAAGAACTAATCCGAATGAAAGCTAAAGAACGTCACTTTCTGGAACAATTATTGGACGGAAAAAAACTGGAAAACTATAAAATTCCAGTACCAATCAAAGCAGAGCTCAGAAAATACCAGCAGGTAACAGCTTTTACTTTTATTTTAAAAGAGCAATATGTTCCAGTCTGATACAATTTTATGGAAGAGTAAGAGTTGTTCAGGTGCTGGGTTTTTTTTTCCGCTTGTGGGTTTTTTGGGGTTTTTTATTTTAGCTGTGCAGTGTGTGTCTCGAACTCTTGGGTAAGGAAGAACAAATTAAGTAACATGTGCCATTTATACTGTTTTAATGTTTGGCTTTTTCCTCTCTCTGGATTCTGTCACTTTTCTTGTGGGATGGCTGATGGGCTGTGCCTTGCTGAGGCTGACTGGCAGCTCACCACTGCAAAGCCAGGCCTCATACTGTTTTGGCTGCTTATGTTTCTCCCTTTAGTCCCCTCTGCTTTGAGTGAATGGGCTGTAGTGAATGCATTTATGGTGGAAAACAAGCTCATAGTTTGGCAGTGATGGATGATAGAATATACAGATGTTTGAACTGAAGCTTAACTAGCCAAAAGCCAGTTTTTACTTCTGAGGCACTTCTTATTTTCTGTTTTCAGGATGGAGTGAACTGGCTGGCATTTCTCAATAAATACAAACTTCATGGAATTCTCTGTGATGACATGGGCTTAGGAAAAACTTTACAATCTATTTGCATTCTTGCAGGTGATCATTGCCTCAGGTAAGCTTAAACAAATAACATTCTATCTTCAAGACTTTAATGTTAAGTTTTATCTGTACTAATGACTCGGGGCATAGTCCTGGGCAACTGGCTGTAGGTGGCTCTGCTTGAGGAGGGGGGCTGGACCAGATAACCTCCAGAGGTGTCTTCCATTCTCAACTATTCTGTGAAAAACAACTTATTCAAGCTTTTTTTGATACTCTTAAAGGGCTCAGGAGTATGCAAGAACAAAACTCGTGGACAGTGTTCCTCTTCCTTCCTTGGTGGTGTGCCCTCCTACCCTCACAGGGCACTGGGTGGATGAAGTGGGCAAATTTTGCTCCAAAGAATATCTCAATCCTTTGCACTATACAGGACCTCCTACTGAGAGAGCAAGGTAATGTATTTTGCATTTGACTTGGGTAGAGTGAAATACCACACGATTCACTTTACTACTACTGCTGAAGCATAGTTTGGGCGTGGTAAAATTTATGATGATACCTTAAAGGCTGAAATAACATATGTAAGGAACACTATGATCTCTTTTTCTAAGATTGCAACACCAGGTGAGAAGACACAATCTCATAGTGGCTTCATATGATGTTGTGAGAAATGACATTGACTTCTTCAGGTGAGAATTGGTTTGTTTTCTGAGGTTTTAAATAGCTTAGAATTTTAAATGCTACTCAAGTTCTATGTTCTTCTTTTCTAGAAATATTAAGTTTAATTACTGCATTCTTGATGAAGGCCATGTAATAAAAAATGGAAAAACAAAGCTCTCTAAAGCAGTAAAACAGCTGACTGCCAATTACAGGATAATTCTTTCTGGGACACCAATCCAGGTAACTGCTTTTGTTTTTTTCCTAAGGAGTCGGGTGAGTAGCAGAAAACTAGCAGGAGTACTAGTTTTATTGTGCTTTTTTCTCCGAGTTGTCTTGTTCAAAGTATACATTGTAAAAACCCTTTCATTGCCAAATGTTTGAAATGACATCTTTTTCCTTTCCCAGTATACCTGTGTATAGAGGAATGGGTGCAGGATCCATGGTACAAATGGGGCTAAAAAGTTAGCAACAAGACTTTCTCTACCACTTGTTCTTTAAGTAGCAGGCAGGGAAGGGGAGAGCCTTTCCTTAGGCCTCTAGTGAAATTAGCAGGAAACTCTACTCTGAGAACTTCAGATTGTGGGCTTTGTCCTAATGGCTTGTCTGTGAAATGCCTGTCACATCCAGGACTAAAACCACTGGTGTCTCCTGGAGTTTGATGTCCAGAAGAACTCGGGTTATGGCTTAAGATATCAGACACAATAAAGTCCATCTCTATGTTAGTGCATGTACAGGTCTTCCTATAACTTAGGTTGATGGAAGAGGCACCAAGTTTCAGGAGCTCAAAAGTTTGAAGTCTTATGTTTGTAGTGGTTTATAGGTAGTGTTAAATATGTATGGAAATGTTTCTGATAACTTGTAACAATTCATTACTTCTTAACAAATATTTCTTTTATTTTCAGAACAATGTCTTAGAATTGTGGTCATTATTTGACTTCCTTATGCCAGGATTTTTGGGTACTGAACGCCAATTTGCAGCTCGTTATGGTAAACCAATACTGGCAAGTAGAGATGCCCGAAGTTCCAGTCGAGAACAAGAGGCTGGTAAGGATCAAAAGTTAAATCTTGACTTTTCTTTTAAATGAGAACTGCTAATAAAAAAGAAAGCTTGATCAGTTTCAAAATAAGAGACTGGGGGGGCTGAATATTGAGTTTTTTACATTTATTTTTTTCTATAATACTGTTTCTGTTGCTCTCACTCTAGGGGTTCTTGCAATGGAAGCGCTGCATCGCCAAGTTCTGCCATTCTTGCTAAGGAGAATGAAAGAAGATGTACTGCAAGATCTTCCACCCAAAATTATTCAAGATTATTACTGTATTCTCAGTCCTCTACAGGTATGTTTAAAAAGTGGCTGGAAGCTTAGTCTTTTTCATCATTAAGACCATTAAGGAACCACTTCTGTATTCCTGGGTCAATCAGATGTCAGCTCTGACGTTCTCTAGGACTACAGGACCACAGGACTAGAAAGTTTTCCTAGTATGTATTTAAAACTAATTTCAGTCCAGTTGCAATAAAGTATCTCTTTAGCTTAATTTCTGGCATCTTTCTACAAGAATATCATGTAAGCATCTGCAGATTTTTTTTAAAGAATACTTTCCAAGCTGAAAGAAAATAAATTGCAGAAGATTCTGTTGATGGTTGATACTGTGCTACATATGAAATAGCTTTCTTGATTTATGATAATTTGGAACTTAACTCAGAACTAAATTCTAAAAATGACTGTCTGTCTTCTGTTGGAAAACGTTCATTCTCTTGTTTGGGGTGGGGCCTGTTCTACAGGTTCAGCTTTATGAAGATTTTGCCAAGTCTCGTGCCAAATGTGATATTGATGAAACAGTTTCTTCAATTTCACTGAATGAAGAAACTGAAAAACCAAAGCTTAAAGCTACAGGTCACGTATTTCAGGTACAGATTTCTTCAATAATATTTACTACCTAGTTCATTTATTTCTGGTAACTGTTTCTGGGTTTAACAAAAAAAATTGAAACTAAAATAGTTAACTTGTACGTTCATGGCCATATGATATAAGTAAAATATTTAGATTTTTGGATCAAATTGCCTGGGATGTGATGTATAGCTAACACATTTTTGTCTTAAGGCAGTTTTATATGACTTAAATTTTTTAATATGTTCTGCTCACCTGGTGTTCAGCAATTTTGTAGATCTTGGATACTACTCTCAGTTAAAAGCTGATTACCGAAAGTACAAAATCTCAAGAGCTCCAGAGTAAGCTAGCTAATCTTGATCTCATCAGTTCTTACACTACAAGATTTAAGATTCTAAGACATGAACAAAAAATTTTCCTTAAGGTTAGGTCTGAATTTATGAAGGTTCATGGTCTTACAGAAGTGCAGATGAAGTCCTGGCTACCTGGAAACAACAATTCTCAAAGGCTCTGCACAGTTCCCAAACTCACATACTGTATCCCACACTAACATGAAGGTGTAGGAAATGTAGTCTTTGCACTGTCCCTGCAACAGGAACAAAGATCATTATGCTCCAGTTATTAGATACAGTTTGAAATACAGGTGTTCTCGATATAAATGTGCAACTTTATTTTAATGAAAATATATGCTAAACTCCAAATTGCATAATATGGCTGAGTGGCCCCTATGCTTTAATCAATTCTGTTCATCCTTTTTCCGTACCTACATTGTTGTTAACCATTTCTTTGAATTTCATTTCCTAATGAAAGGCATTGCAATACTTACGGAAGCTATGCAACCATCCAGCATTAGTGTTAACAACCCAGCATCCAGAATATAAAAGAATTACAGAGCAACTTGCTGCTCATAATTCCTCCCTTCGAGATATCCAACATGCACCTAAGCTGTCCGCTTTAAAACAAGTAAGTAAACTTGCATGTTGTGCCTTAAATTTCCTGAATTATAACATTAGACACATTTAGGTTTTGTTGAAGAATTCATCAATATGAAAACTGATCTTATGACACTAATTAAGAAGCAAATGAAATAGAGTACAAGGGCTTTTCAGGCATATGCTCTTTTTCCTCTTAATTCAAGAGGAAGAGGCAAGCACAAGCTTGCTTCAATGTGATAATGTTTACACAATTTTTGCTGCTTTGTCAAAAACCTTACTGTTTCTTACTCTGTCCCTTATTACAGAAACACTTTTCTCCTGTTTATTGTACAGGACACTATTAGCTTGATAAAGTTAGATTGCATTATATAACTAAATTCTATTGTAAGTAAAGCAAAATGAAGAAAATTACTATTTTGTTGGCTCAAATTTTTCATAGTTTGACAGTGAATCCAAGCTTGCATTATGTCATTTAAGTGACTGTCATTTACAGACTTCTGTAGTTTATTGTTTTTTCAATAAAATCAACTACACACTTTAATGCTCTTTTACTTTAAGCTGCTGCTAGACTGTGGTTTGGGGAATGGTGGATCTTCAGAAAGTGGTACAGAAGCTGTTGTAGCCCAGCACAGAGTACTTATCTTCTGTCAACTTAAAAGCATGCTGGATATAGTGGAGCATGACCTTCTCAGACCTCAGTTACCTTCAGTTACTTATTTGCGACTAGATGGCAGCATACCTGCTGGGCAGAGGCATTCCATTGTTTCCCGGTAAGCATATTCCCTCATAACCTATATGAGGCTGACTGTAATGAACTATATTATTTATATAGTACAAAATTTTCTTTTGTCTGCCTCAAAGCAGTTGAGGTTCATTAATTCATTATTGAAATTAAATTTACCATGCTTAACTCTTTTTGTATGCAGGTTTAATAATGATCCATCTATAGATGTTCTTTTGCTCACCACTCATGTTGGTGGATTGGGACTTAACTTAACAGGGGCTGATACAGTAGTATTTGTGGAACATGACTGGAACCCAATGAGAGACCTGCAAGCCATGGATCGGGCACATCGCATTGGGCAGGTGAAATACTCTTAATTTCCCAGAAGTTTTTTCCCTTGCTGAACTCCTGTTTCTTTGGATTTGGGTAAGGCTGTAGCATATAATAAAAATGATGTCTGGAGGTTTCCACCAAGCTTGCATTTGTACTGCTTTCTCGCAAATATGCCCAATGCAGAAGTTTGTACTCTCTCATCTTATCCCCGACTTGGTATGCCTTCTCTTCTGAACTCCCTGAGCTGCTGAGGGAAGAATCACCCTTCAATAGAGGAAGAGATGCAACTGAGACAATGAACTGAAGGGAAGCCCCTAAGGGTTGTCCTTCTCTGCCTGCACAGGGACAGAGTGACTGCTGTTTAGCCTCCTGCTACAGCTGTAAAAAGCAGTGCGTTCCTAACTTCCTGAGTACAGATGCAATTGCAGGTGCCTCTACTATATGCTGGCATAGTCTTATTCTTTTCATCTAACATCAGTCCAGTCTATGGAGTTACCCTTCAATTAACAGTACTCAAAGCCAAAATGCTTCCAGGCTGTCCATGATGAATACCCAAGATAGTATGTTTTAGCTAAGTGTACTTTTTTTTCTTTTCAGAAACGTGTTGTTAATGTGTATCGCCTGATAACCAGGGGAACTCTGGAGGAGAAGATCATGGGTCTTCAAAAGTTCAAAATGAATATTGCAAATACAGTGATCAGTCAAGAAAACACAAGCCTACAGAGCATGGGAACAGAACAGCTTCTTGATCTGTTCACTCTTGACAAGGTAAAGAACCATTTTTATAAATACCTTACCAAAAATAAAGTAAGCTTAGGGAAAAGCTTTCCTTTGTAATGTAAAATTTAATCAGACAGACACTTGAAGTTGGAATGATGAATAGTAGACAGCTCTTTGAAAAACAGGAGGAAGCAACAGTTCCTCAAAAGAATCATCAGACTTGAATCTAGTATATTCCTGAAAACATTATTCTGTGTATTAATTATGGGGTTTTTTTCTTTTGTGAAGGATGGAAAAACTGAAAAAGCAGACACCTCTACCTCTTCTGGGAAAGCATCAATGAAATCAGTACTCGAAAACCTTGGAGAACTATGGGATCAAGAACAGTATGACACTGAATACAGCCTGGAAAACTTTATGCATTCATTAAAGTAACCATCATATATTTGTAATACAGCTGCTGCTAGTTCACGTATTTTTCTGCTGATATTCAGCAAACTTCAAAGCATATATAGTGAACCTTTAGCTTAATGTGTAAATAGACTTACTGAAGAATCTTCAAAAGACTGGCACTGAGTAGTGTCACCTGTTTCACTGGGGAGTTATTCTGTCTTAAACGTTTGCACTGTATAAAAGAACTTTAAATGTAAACGTTGTGAGGTGGTTTGGATTTTACCTGTCCTGAATGCCTGCGAATTCCTACTTGGCAGAAGAATAAAACAAAGCAAGTTTTTACATATGTTAACGTAAGTGTTACTTCTGTTTGAAGTTAAGTCCGCTGTTATTTCTTTCTGTATCTATAATAGTTTTGTACAGTTGTTTCAGTGAGTACTTCAGGTTGTTCAGTGTACATTTTTCTTTTAAGCACAACTGGCTTTTATGATGTATTAAAAAACAATTTCCAACTTAAACTTTTATTCAGATCATTTCAGGACTTGTATCACCAGAGGCAAAGCCTAGAAGCCTTGAAAGTATTGAATAATTAAATGGCACTAGGTATGTGCAACCCACCTTTCTATATTGAGTATAAACACATTATGCTTTTCAGTCTTTTGACACCATCTTGAGAGAACAGCTGACTTGAACTTTTTAATGTAATGAGCTATATTAAATACAGGTAATGGCTTATTTGAGGCCACATTTGCATCCTGTTAGCAGGGGTGTACTTTTTTAATTTATCTATGAGGCTAGAATATAGCCACTTCGAGAGATGCATGTATTCAGTATGTTTCAATCCTATATATTTTTTGTAACTAAAAGAAGAAATTAAATATACAGACAGACATTTTCCAGAAGTAGATTTTACACTGTCTAGGATTCTAAAATCCATGCTAAAGTGACTGTTTACTAAACATGCATGATTTAAAACTTCTTAAAGGAATAGGGAAGACTTCTTTAGGAGAAAATATACATAGAAATACCTACATCCAGTTTGAGGGAATTGAATAATTGAAATTGTGTAACAAATATAGTAAAGAACTTTAATAGCAGTGAGTGAGTGGCTGTATGTTACGCAGCTTTTTATAAAAGGGAGGCAGTAGTAAAACTGTGTTTCTAGATGTGCATATGTACCAGTATATGCACTTTTAATAAATAATAAATTATAGATAACTTACAGCAGTTGTCTGAATACATAGAATATATGTAAAAATATAAAACCTAAGGTTTGCAGCTTGCTGTGTGCTTAAGCATCAGAGCTTAAAAACCACCAGAGACCTCAATTATGTAAAATAAGATTGTTTTAAAACAATATATATAAATCAAGACTGTTCTGCAGCATTGGAGATGAATTAATGTCACATTTCAGTAGTTATGAACTGCCATATTGTAACTAAATTAGCATTCCATGAAAATAAACAAAACTGGGAATATATTTTGTATGTTGTGTATGTCCATGTTTAAGCTTTTTTCTGTGGAGAAGACTGAAGCTGGCTAGGTAAAAAACTAATGCTTTTGGGAATAACAGCTGGATTACTAGTATTATACTACTTCATTTCTACCTTCATGCACAGAATATTTGTTGTGCTTTCAACTGATAATCCAAGTGGGAGGAGAGACAAAGATGGGGCTTGGTGTTCTGTTTGCAGAGAAATTATAATGCTGAAATACTGGGTACTTTAACATAACTTGGTGCAGTAATCTTGTCATAGTGCCCAGAAATAAGATATTTGAATAAAGAAACCTCTTATTTAGTCATAAAACACTGCATATGTTTTTTCAAAAGTTTTATTAATTTCAGTGGTAGGAAGCTGTTTGGCTTCTCTTTGGAAAAGAAATACACAGTAAAGAACTGCTTTAAACCAGTTATTTATCACACTGAGGTTGCTATGCAACCACAGTACTCTTAGTGATGGTTCTTTTGGATATGACATCAAAAATACTCCTGTACCTGGAAAATAGAATAACTGTTTCAAGATTATTATATGTACTGAATGACCTTGTGTTCTGGGAATTAACACTTTCAAAATGGAAACCAGCAGGAACACTGCACTAAGTATATAAAATCATTTTGTTACCTTAATATTTAACTAAGAGCTTTCTCTAAGCTTAGAAAGCTAGCAGTTTACCATGATCTTACTTGTTACTGTAGTGTTCTCAGTGCACAGACTCTATTCACAAAACTCAAGCAAAAAACATGCTCTTGGAATGACTCTAACTGCCTTGGGCCTGTCTAATGGGTATTCATCTGGAGCAGACCAGGGGAAGTTTTTTAGTTCTAGGCTGAAATAAAAACTGCAACGAGAGTCCAAGGATGTCAGACTTTTCTAATACTGCTTGAAATTCTACTTGAAACTAACTCTTCTGCAACCACGCACCAAGTCTGCATAAACGTGCCTTCTGAAATGTCTGTTGTGCTTAAACTAAGACTTCAATCTGACAAGTCTGTCTTTCTGCATACATGTCATCTTTGGAATCCACTTAAGCGGGATCGGCTTTCTTTCTGCAACTGTAGTTGGTGTGTGTGTGTGTGTATGTGTGTTTTAATCCTGCTCCCTAATGCTTTTGGAGGTTTGTTTTCCAACTTCATAAAATCAAAATTACACTGGAGATCCAAGGTATGCATTCAAGGTTTAGTTTAACTCTGATTAGTCCAAATGTAGTCTTTTGCTTTAGTCCTTTGTTCTAGATGCCCATTATCTCTAGAAAGTTTGCATTTCACCTTAAAATTACCAGATTTAAAGACAAATGCTTACACTTGCCATTAGTGGTATCCCCAACTTTGCTACTATTCCATGGTTCTACAGGTTACTAAGGCAATAAGCACATCTCTCTTAAGTCTTAATTCAAGCAGAAGAGCAACTTAAGCCATGTTAGGAACTGTGATATATATATATATTCACATATATAAGATTTTTAACTTGCTTACAAGTGGCAAATAATGTAGCTGGGCATACAAGTGTTGAATAGAGCTTTGGCATAAGGGCAAGCTTTAAATCTTTTAAGGACCACAGCAGTAACTGACTCGTGGCTGACGATAACTTTCTTTGTAATCCAAAACTTAGAAGCTGCAGTTTTTTCTTTAAGACAAGCAGGGAGATGCTTTATAGCAAAACTTATTTCACCACCTTAATTACATTTAAGTGAGTTACTTAAAGGGTAGCTCTCTGAGTATAAGCATTCTTATAGAGATGATTATTCATCTGAATTCTTTCAGTGTTCTAGTAAAAGACATGACTTTTGAATTTGTGGGAGAAACTATTAGTTGGGTCTTTGACTTCTTGAGGCTTCACTAGTTCAATATTGTCTTCTACAGCAGGTTTGGAGGCATCTGTTGAGTTACACTGTTTATTTTTAAGGCTAACTCACTGTTCAGGAACTAAGCTTTAAGTTGCTACTCTGGCAGCCACATCCAAAGTTGAACCCTAGCTGAAAACAGGGGATTCTGCCTGATAAGTTTTTGTCAGTCTCACACCAACAGAGACTTGGCTTTATCTCTCCAGTAAAGAGAGGGATGCCCTCCACTCCTGGCAGGTGCTCCTGTGAAGACCATACAGCAGCAGGGTAAGAGAGCTCTAACTTCTCACTGACATAACTCATAGTGATCTTGGGTGTGACCCCAAGGGGAGATGCATGTCTTCCTTCTGCTGTGTGCCTGCACAAGCAGACCTTTCTTCTGGCAAGATGGTGGCATTGGGTGAGGGAAGGTACTAAACAAGTAAGCACATTGCAAAAAATAAACTGGCAATCCACAGATTTGGAGCAGGCTTTCAGTCCTTTCCATTCATAAGCCTTATGCAATAAATAACACAAAAATTTAATTTTATTCTATTATTTCTTACAGTAATGTATCTTTAACACAGAGTAGAAGGTCTGTGCCAAGCTCCTATGTATTTTTTTTCTCTTGGTCAACAGCTGTGTTGAACTAGGTCTTTCGTGTTTTTTTTTTAAAAAGTCCTTCCTTCACTAGCCTCCTGAGGTGTGTGTCATTCCTCACACACAACTGTAATTCTCAAGACTGGTGCACCACTGATCTTTCTTTAAAATAAACTGCACAAATGTACAGCCAAATGGGATGAGAGACTGGTTTTCAGAATCCAAAGTTTCTGTGCAAATGAACAGTCTGAGATTCTATGAAAAAAAAATTAGCAGATCTGCTGCTTACACCAAGAGGGCCAGGCCTGAATTTACATCGACTAAAAAGTTGCCACTTAAATCCATTTCAGTAGATAGACAAGTGAGAGCCTATACAAATCCTAATGCTAAACTATGGCAAATCTGTAATACTTTAAAAGGAAGGAAGGGATAGCTGAAGAAGCAAAGTATGTAACACCAGATAACACTACAGAACTCAAACATGGATTTAGGAACTTTTTTGGGTTATCTTTCCTTCCCTCCCCCCCCCTTAAAAAAGTCACATGCTCAAAACTTGTGCCATTTTCCTAGCACATGTGGATAGCTAACTCAGTGATGGGTGTCATTAATTTAGCAAGTAATCAACAAACATACACTCTTATAGATGATGACCTTAGGTATTTTCTTTCAAAGTAAAATTTAGACCAGGATTTGCTAAGTTTTAAGAGGAAAATTCCACATACTGAAAGAAAACCTTTACTGCTCAATTTCCCTTTTTTAGATGAGGGAAGTCAATCCAGAGAGCAGCAACTTCAAACCCATAAGTTCAGACTCAGGTACAAAAACTGCAGAAAAAGCAGGGAAGGGCAAAGTGCAGAAATGGGGAGAAAGGAAGAGTAACAATGGTGCATCCTGCCAAAGGGCTGTTCCAGGAACGCAGTAAATTGAACTAATCTGCAGTTCAGTCAGAGGCTTAGAAATAGCTGAGCTATCAGAACATGCTGGCCACGTCTCCAATGCATTCCCATTCCAGGGGCCTTTGCAGGGTGATGCTGCGCTGCCCATGCCAAGTCTGTGCCTGCCAGAGATTTCCCATATGTCAGAGTAATTACATTTCATAGTTTATGCAGGCTGACTGCTTAGATACTCCACCAAGAAAAGAGGAATACTTATCAGTATACCAGCAGCAAGTGAATCGAGTGCTTAGCTGTGGCATGCCTCCTGCTACTGTTCCATGTTATTTCTCTTTGAATAAATACTGTTCTCTCCAGATACACGTTTATGTATTCTGACCCCGTTTTGCATGACTCATGCCACACTTAATGGCAATTTAATTATCAATCACAGCCTAGCATCCTAGAAATAAAGTAGAAATCTGCAATGATAAGCCAAGGGAAGAGCTAATGCAGGTGCTCAAATCTAACTGCTTTTGCAAGTTAGTAAGCAGAGCTCGAAAAATGTCAGCTGAATGATCATTGTGATAGCCAGAGAAGGAAGGAAGACATTAAAAAGACATCAACCCCCAGAAAGCAACGCACTTTGATTCCTGCCTCTCTTCTGAACCAGAGCTATTCCACTTTTAGCAGCAGAATTGACTTTTGACTCTGTGCTACCAAAACAAGTGTGGAAAAAGCTGTGCTGTATTTTGATCTATTTCTCCATGCTGCCCACATCTCTGCTCAGTCCAAATTATAAACCACCTCTGGGACACTTGCAGGTTCACCCTTGGTGCCTGTAACTTGAAGGTATCATCACTCACAAACCACAACAATCTTGTCAACTAAACTAGAAGTACTGAGGTGCTACCTCCTGCTCATTTGGAAGCTTTCGATACCTTTATCAACAGGCAAAGTTCCTATCTGTGCATGAAGTCAAAATACTGCCCATATTCGTATTTGGAAGAATGTGTTTTGAAGAGACTACAGAGAGAAGCATCATGCCCACTACGGCATTGTATCAGTTAAAATATCAGTTCATTTGCAAGCTGGAACGGACAACGTGGCAGAACTCAAAGCTGATACTTCCACTGTCTTTACTGCCCTGGCAGAGGCTGCAGGACGCGATCAGCACTGGGGCTCCTCAGGGCCGGTGCAGCGGGCAGTGGTTCGGCACTGTTCGCAACACACAGAACCGTGTTCTGGCAGTGCCGAGCTGCACCACCCCCCGGCTGTGCCCGGTCATTTACCAGCTGAGAGCAAGGCAGCAAACAATACCAGAAGAGTGGAAAAAATAAACACCATGACAGCTTCCACGGGCTCGTGTGGGGCAGGGGAGGCGGGGGACGAGCAGGACACGAGATGCACTTGCTGTCAGCCCATTGTACCCGAGCCGGTTCGGTTTCTCTCTCCCAAGCCTCCGCTGAGCAGTGTTTTTGCCTTCAACACAGATGTGGCCGCAGCTCCTGAAGCCGCCGCAGCCCTGCTGTGGAGATGCGAACCCCTCACCCGTGGGAGCCCCGTGTGCAGCTTCGTCCCCTTCCCACCCGAGCAGAAGCAGCTCCAGCCCTCAGCACGGGAGCCTGGGGTGCCCCCACCAGAGGGGAATCCAAACCGCCCAGCCCGCCGGTCCAGACAAGCCCAAGCGGCGGGCGGCTGCTCAGCCCTTGTAGCTCCCTGCACCTGCGCGGAAACCTGGCGAAAACACAACCCCTCCGCCCCGACCCCAGGGCCCGACCCCGGCTGCGAGCGGCAGCAGCTGCCCCCGCCGCCCTCCCTCACGCTCAGGGAGAAGGCGGGAGGCGGCACGCGGCCTCCCCTCGGCGCCCCCGCGCGCTGCCCCGGCTCCT
>VZRW01009674.1:51510-138126 GCA_013398125.1 Aegotheles bennettii
CCCCGCTTCCCCCTGACGCCCCAACGGCCGCCGCCGCCGCCGCCCGGTGCGAGCCGGCCTCGAGGCTCACCCGCCACCACCCCCGGCGAGAGTAGCCGGAGGCGCCGGGCACCCCGAGGACTCTTGGGGTGCTTGGCCCGAGGGGGCGGCTTGCCCGCTTCTGAGGTGGCTGCGGGGCTGCAGAGTCGCCACCTTCGTCTGCATTTTGTCTGTCTCCTGGCAAGCTCCCCAGGGCCGTGGTGGCAGCACCAAGCCTGCCTGGGCTCAAGCAGCATCTGGATGGTGCTCTCAGGCCCATGGTGTGACCCTGGGTGCCCCGCACAGGGACAGGAGCTGGGCTCCGTGATCCTGATGGGTCCCTTCCAACCTGGCACGTTCTGTGGTTCTGTGAAGTGAGGATCACCCTGGGTTTGGGGCTGAGCTGCACATCGTACGAGTTTATCTGTTCGAGGTCTTTGGAGCCAAGGAGGCTTCCTCTCCGTTTCCTTATGATCTGTCGCATAGCAGGGCTTGCATCTGTGGCAGGGATGTACCCAAGGCACTGAAGGACTTTTGCAATTACTAGATGCCTTTATCAGCTTTGCTTTGGCATTTAATCAGCCACAAAAGCTATTTATTGCCTCACAAACTCCTCTGCAGCAAACATTATCCTTTAATTAATCCCTGAAAATTACAAAGGCTGATGAGGTAACCTGTTTTTCACGCCACCCAATTAAGCTTAGGAGAATTTGTTGCTGTTTTCCCTTCCATTTTATTTTCAGACAGTTGTCAGCTGGCCCAGTCAGCGTGTTAGAGCAGGTAGGAGCAATTTAGCAGCATGACACAGGTAACAAATACCAGCCAAATCACTGAGCTGTGAGGATTATTTGCAACTGAGAAACTTGGGAGATGAGTAAAAGTTAAACCTCAATTTAACTCGCATTAAAATCGGAAGGGCAATCGAACAGTGTGTGGCTTCAGAACTAAATGGTGTTACAGACTCATTAAAAGATTGGAGGCAGCTGCTAATTAGGACTATTTGAAGCTGAGGACACAATAACAAAAGTAGATCTTTGCTCGCATACTGAGAGATTTCAGATGCATATATCATGACTCTTGTATATCAGCACTTAGAGAAATTCAAAGCATCTGAAAAGCATCAAGGTCTCTCTATGACTAGAACAACTCAATACCTTAAGATATCCACTAGGATAATGTTTTGTAGCAGGGACGCAAGGTTTTTCACAGCATGGGCACAAAGTTTTGCTGTTTCCATATACCCCAACCCATACATCTACCAGAATCAGATGTTAGTTTTAAACTAAAGCAGTTCACAAAGTAACAAAAATGCTGGACATCGTGTTCTCAAACTTTCTTTTGGCCATATGAGGACTAGAATTATAGCTGGAAATTCAAGGATCTAGTGTAGACTTGTTGATTCTAGCAGGGAGCTTTATTGATAGGGAAGAAAGAAACATTCCCCTAGATATTTGAGTTGGCAATGCTGCGTCCTACCTCATTGCTTTGCATGGATGACTGGTAAAAATTATTGTGGAATTGCCATTGCCTGCTCAGAAACATGATATCAAGAAAGGTATTTTCATATATTTATCCAGGTTAGTACAGGAAAGGAAGTTGCTCCAAAAATTGTTGCAACGAATTTCCCCATCAGCATTTAAAGTTTCAAAAGCAATTTCTGAAAGAAAAAGAATACATATCTTGTGTTTGAGAAATGGGAAAAGAGGGAGAGAAAAGTTGAAAAAACTGCTGCCTCCCATATCTCCTATGGCTTTTTATTTTTCCTTATCACTGGAAGGAAAAAAAAAAAAAAAACCACAAAAAATCTCCACCTTGCTCTCATGCTTGCTCACGGCTGCTAGGGAATTTACGTCTCCTGTGGCAGGTGTTAATCATTGTGAGACTAAAGAGCAGTTCCACTTCGGTGGCTCTTTCTATGTGTTAGTAGGTGGTAGCATAGTCAGGACTCAAATTATAAGAAATTATGTTTTCAGAGATGTATTGAAAACTCCAACCCAGTAATTATGTTTTCCAAAGTAGTCCATTTGTGCTGCGTTACTGCTGGAGATATTCTGCATTGCCTGACTGATGTGTTCTTGCCACGTGTTCTTGCTGCCTGAGTTTCTGAAACATAAGGAGAAAAAAAATGAAGTAGGCGGATCCTGTTAAAATAAAACTTTGGAAGCTAGTAAGTCTAAGACTTTATGTTCAAGGAGGAGGTGTGCTGAGGCAATGTATTTTTATGTGGTGATCAATGTACAGTGGTCAGCTTTCTGCGTTGAGGGGCGATGGAGGGCAGAGCGATCCAAGGCTTGGGAAAAGCAGGTCTCTACAGTGATGAATACAGCAACAGTTCAGTTAGCTAATTTGGTCCCAGGAACAAATACACAGGTGATTTTATACATCCCATGATGCAGTAGCACCTTGGTATATGTAGTCCACAGATCATTAAAATGAACAATAGTAGAAAACTTGGAGGTGGGACTTTGTGGGGTTCATTGGGAGTTAAAGAGGGTAACCACGTTACTCAGTTTTAATTCAAGATACAGCTAGATGAAATGTGGTAGTGAGAACAGATAGTCAGGAGCAGCACCACTCTCAAAGCCTGAATCTTGCCCTTTGACTAGAGATCTGGACAGAGATCCAAACCTGTGAGCTCACCTCAGCTGGGAAATGCTGGCAGGGGTCCCTTCATTATGCCAACTTTGGTGTTTCTAGGCGTCTAATTTCTGCATTCTCATATACCTGTACCTTTTCCTGTCTGAGCATTTTGGTATTTTTGTCTCACCTAAACCAACGCCAGATTCAGAAATAAGTGCTTCTCTTGGGTGTGTAACAGGCCACAAATACCCGGTAACAGCTGCTGTCCTTTTCTTTTAGAGCACATCCAGGGGGAAATGGCAGTGCCAGTCCTTCTATTTTTCTTTTTTTTACTGACTACAGTGCTTGTTCAGCAATGTTAGTGTAAAGACAAGCAACCCACTAGGCTTTCTACCCTGAATTTGTGCCACAACACAAAACAAATTGAAGTATCATAAGGAGCAGAGAGTGTGAGAGTGTGTGTGAGGATATCAGGCTGCTCTGTGTAGTCTGGCATTTCATGTGCTTCTCTAAGGGAGAGACTACAGTTGTGTCTCTGCATCACAGACAGTTTGGTTTGTGCATGTTAAGTAAAACTTCCTTTGGCTAAAACACAAAAAAATCCCTGTAATGTAACTGCTACTCACCTACAATTGCTTCAAAAATCTTCTTTTGACAGAAACAAAACAAACAGAAGGGAATTTGTTTCCCCCAAATTACATCACTTGCAGTTCTGTTAAGCTGCTTCTTAGCATAAATATCCCCGTTGTTCAAAAAGATGACAGCATCCTGCCCAGCAAGCCAGGGAAATGATAACGCACTCTTACAGCCATTTAGCCTACGGTGAGGAAATCAACCTAGTTAGCTCTTCTTCTAAGAATAAAGGAAAACAAGAAAGTTATGCAGGGGTCAGAGTTGCATTCTTTAGAATGTAATTCATCAAATATGCTAATAACACTTTGTTATATTTTCTTAAATAGAGTGGTTGGATCAGAGCAACTTGAAGAACAGGAACAATTCAGCAGTGACCTCACCATATAGACCCTAGGACTTGGCAAGATAAAGAGAAGCTGAGAGCTACTGGAACAGCCTTCTGTGTTGCTGAACCCAGCCTTGCCCCACCATAAAGTCTGCAATGAGCGGGAAGCTGAAGGTAACATCTCTTTGTGAGTGTCACCAGCAGGGGGGATTGTCTTCTACTGCTTTAGCAGCAGTGCAGTGCAAGAGGCAGACAAAGGCGATACTATTATTCATGCTTTATTTAGTACAAACAATGCATTTTAATCTGCCTACCAGAAATCAAGCCAGATTGAGTCATAACTGTTGTGAGCTTGCATGCCTGAATTGTTCCTAATGTCTGAGCGAGCCTTTTCTTGCTGCTTCTGCCAATCTGATTTGCAATCCAAAGGGTTTTGTAGTGTTAACATAAGTACATTGAATAGGTTTTGACTAATTCAGTCTCAGTTGAAAATGTCTGTGTATGTAATAGGATATTTCTGAGAAGAAGCCTCTTGTATTGTGCTCTTCTGAGTACAAGGTTTGTTTGAAAGCTGCCATAGTCTTTATTGGACATCATAGCCATGTCTTTGAAGCATTGACCTAATAAAATCTAGTGCAGGGGGTAGGGAGCCTGTTAAATGTGGAAAAAGCATAACTTCTCTACCCAACCCGGTCCCTCCAGAGATCAGACTTTCAACCTCGGTTCTTTACATGGTGGGAAAGGACCAGCAATTAAAGGTTTTTAATTCCGTGTAGTTGTCAAGTGTCAAAATTAATAGGCAGCAGTAATGTTTTCCACAGTGGAGGTTGGGGCAGAAACAGATCATCACACTGATTAGTTTTTCTTTTGAAAAAAGGGCTCAGTTTATTGATTATTACAGATGAGACCAGTGCATTCCTGACTTGCTGTATGATCTCAGCCAAGTCACTTTTTTTGAGTCCTTCTGTTCCTTTTATGTGCTGTTTGTTTTGCCCACTTAGACTGAAAGAACTCTGAGGCAGAGTCTGTCTCTCTGCTTTACGTAGTGCCAGGCCCAACAAAGCTCTGCTTTACTTTGAGGCCTCTAGACACTGATGAATCATAGATACTTTCAAAGACAATTAGCAACACTGGCTTTGAATGGGAGGTCGTAGCCTGGCCTGAGAAGGTGGAATTTGTACTGGTTTTCCCTGTCTGCTGATTAATATTATCTTGGAAAGGAGGAGACTGGGAATTTTTGCAAACATTATAAATGGTCAAAATACTTGCACAGTTGAGGCAGACTCTGAAGGAGGTGGATTGTGAGTGGTTGGCTTGCATTTGGCTGAAAATCAACTTAGCTTTATTGATACCTGTATGCCTCAATAGCACCCAAAGGCCAGGAGAGGTTTAGTAAAAATTAAAGAACACCCTGACCTAAGCAAACACTTATGATTACTTATAAAATTTAACCATCAAGTGCCTTGATGGAGAGGAACTTGACAAACAAACAAACAAATCAAAATAGGCTTTACTTTGAAGAATAATATAAATCTTCTGTTCTTTCCTTCATTTTCTTTTTCATTATTTTTATCACAATACCACCTGAGAGTCCCAGTCAGCATAAAGAGCAAGGCAGTGTACAAACTCTGCCACAAAAAGGCTGTTGCTCCACCAAAGAGTAGTTGGTCTCGGGGCACAGTGAGAGGAGCAGATTGTTTAAGAGGTGCCTGGTCTGACTACATGTTATAACCTTTTTCTCTCCAGATGTTCTTGTCATCTCAGTTCTGCTGGTAGATCTACTTTTTTAATATTTTGGTTTTTGACTTTTTTTAACTAGACTTTTTAAATAGAATCAGACAAGTGTGTGTATTTTCACTTAGATTTGTGGCTGACAAAATGTCCTCTGTATTCAGAAAAAATATTTCTATCATGGGTGTATGTCAGGTTTAGATAGTCTGTGGGTATCACCATGGTGGACTGTTCTAATTCACTTTCTAGTTCACTGACATGCATTCGTAGTCATTGAAATTATTTGAGAAATAGTACCAGGTCATTAGAGCTCCCGATCCTCAAGGCACATTCACTATTCACTTGCCTACAGTGTGTATAGACGGAGGTAATAAATCCAGTAAGTTAGGTGCCTCTGTATAGGCTGTTAGATACGTGTTAGGTAGTTGGAGAATCCTGAACCTACACAGTGTCAAGGGCCGTTAGATACTTTCATACTTGACAATTCACCTTCACTAGAGCTAGCTAGCAGGAAGTGGTGTGGACAGCAACACATCAGAGATTTTGCCCTTCTTTAACACATGGGAATGTCACTTGCAGTTCACACCTGTGTGTCCTTGCAGTTGTCTAATTTTTTTTTCCTTTCTTCCTAAACACGTCAATATAATTGAAACTTCTGACAAATTGTGAGAAAAGGTGGAGGGTGCAGCTTCTGTCTTGGTTGTATGAAATGCAAGTGTTCAATGGAGGTCTACAAAAGTGCTTGCTCTTTGGATTTTGGTACTGCTCAGGCAGGTACTATACACTGATCTACTCTGCTTTTCCAGGACAAGCAATTCTGTGTGCAGAGGCAGCTTTAGACAACTTTAGTCAGCCAGAGAGTCCAGATAGCTTCAAGGTTAGGCAGTAGCTAAGTAGGAGTTTTCAGGAAGGTTTTGGACTTTAATTTTTAATTACATCCTTTTTTATTTTTTTCAGTTTGGCCCTACATTGAAATATGATTAAGGCAGTACTAAAGGTTTTCCTCAACAACAATTTCACCTTCAAAGGCATTTGCAGATGTGACCTCGGACGCTGTCTCTGTGTTTCACTTATTTCTCCTCAGCTGACAGAAGGAGGAATTCATGTTCACTGTTCATAAATAGGATCATGCCAGAGAACATCCTGACTCTATGTGCAGTCTCTGCCTGCAGCCTGTCTGCTTGATCTACCAACCCTGAATTTTCACCTACCCACCTGGTTTGAAAAGGGGCAGATATTAGATTTTTCTCTGAAATGAACTGGTGAATTAGCAACTTTCTCTTCTAAGGGCCACAAATTAAAATGAAGGGCTAATTCCCTAAATTGTATGTCAGGCACTCTTAAGTGATAAATACAATATTCTTAGAAATAGCCAGGAGCAAATGCAGAGTAAAGGCTCAGCAGATAACAAACCAGAGGAATCCCTTCAGTCTGAGGCTCATGTCCTTATTCAGGAGTTTGATTTGTAATCTGCTTGTCCTGGGTATGTTTTGAAAGCAGGGACACAGCTGTCCAGAAAATCTGCAAGGACTGCTGCCCAGGTCCTTTTTTTTTTTTTTACAGGTTACATCTGGCTTTGATGTGCTGCAAATACACCTATATGATATATGTCCAGGGTGACAAATGTCTAGTTTAATGCTTAGCACGAGGTCCTTCACAGCCTTTCAGTCAAGGGCTTCAGTTACGTATTAATGGTACTGGTCTCTGTGCAGATTCAACAGCAGAAACATTGGTACGTACTGGGACAGGGAATATTTTGGCTCAGCATATCAGATACAGCCATTGGCCCAAATTTGGCAGTTACTTCAGTGTGGATGTAATTTTAAGCACAGAAGTAATTCCAGACAGTCAGGCTTGTGTTTAAGTGCATTGCTGACTGGGAATTTTCTGGCTCCTATAGCTGTTCATATCTTGGCTCCCAGGAGTCTTCCTCCAAAATTAACAGCATTTCTGCTTTATTCTCTAGGGATAGAAAAGTGGTAGCCTGCTTTGCCAGCACAGACAGCAAATCTACTTTAGCTACCATCCTATGAGAATCTATCATTTATGCATTGAACAGATAATTTTGTGGGAATAAACATCCTATGGTTAACTTGAGGCTAAGCAATACGTACTGCTAAAGCTGATATTCATTAGCTAGGTTTCATGACACTGCAACCCATCTATTTGGCAAAAGTTTTACACAAGCTTTTATAAAGTTGGGTGATTATTCCACAAAGTTTAGTAGTTTACAGAGCCTAAATAGGGCAGTACAGAATAAGAACCAAGAGACATGTTAGAAATGGATTTGCTTTGGCAACAGCATTGAGAAAGTTCAAAGGAGCTTACACGTTTCTAGTTGAACTAGAACATGAATCTACATCATCTTTATGTTATACATGAGATAAATATTTTTCATGGCTGTAAAGATGAAGATACAGCAGCTTAACTCTTTGGGGAGAAGAAGGACTGGGGGAAATGTATTTAAATCTGTGGTGCTATTCCTTGTCCTGATATTTTTAAAAAATGGATCCTTCACTTTACTGCACCCTAATATAGATGAATGAGGGAGTTTCTCCTTTCCTCTGGGCAGTGATGTGTCTTATAATTTCTTGTACTTGCTTGTACTAGGAAATGTCTCCAGGCCATCTGTCACTTCGACCTGGCTGTGGAAGAACCAACCTATAATAGGGAGAGAGTGCTGCCCTACAGTGCAGGCCTTTCCCTTCCTTTTTAACCACATCCTTCCCTTGGAGAGTGGGCTGTCCAGCCTGGCCCAGGTCAGAATGGGAGAATGGTTAAAGCAACAATGGATTTGCTTTTCCCGTGAGGCTGCACATTTGCTGTTTGCCAGCCAAGTGTATCAGGTAAACTTACTTGCTGTTTCACTAAATATACATTTAACTCTTTCCTGTTCTCAAAACTGGCATTGCCTATACCATTAAGGTTTTGGGACATGAGCCCTATTTAACAAAAGTCTTGTTCAGTGCTAGGTTTTCCAAACCATGAACCATACATGCTACTGTGTACACACACACCAAAAGCCTTTCTTTTCTCCTGCATCCACGGTTGCCAAAATAAAATTTCTTTTGCCTTCTACTTAAGCTTTTGAGATTGGCAGCTCTCTAAGATGGGATGTAGAATTACAAGGATCATTGGCTGATCAGTACAGGCAGCTCCTAAACTCCTGCAGTACTGCCTACGTCTTTCAATTGTCTGTAACTACAGAAGGTAGCTTCACTTTGGAGGTGGTCTGTCTAGATAAGCACCTTGTAGCCTTGGGCACCACACTCCACACTACATCCTTGCTGATTTTCACATCTTCAGCTCTTTCTCCAGGCAGTGGGAAAGCCACAGGTAGCTGGGGAGTTCTGTCAGCTGTCTTCTCTGTCAGAAAATCCACAGCTGTTCTGACGTGTGCCCCAAATATCACCAAGCAAAGCAGCAAGAATTGGGGTGCAGTTTATGACAGGATTTCATGGCTTCTATAGAATAAATGGAAGCATGTAGCTCTGTGGGTTGCATCAGACAGCACAGCCTGGTGTTGCTCGCTCCTTTACTCAGCTGTGTGGTCCTGCAGTAAGGCTTCTTGTTCGTACTTAAGAAGGAAGATGATTCAAGGAGTGGTGTGTTTAAGGGTCTTGAGCATGGCTGGGACTGTGCTCATGGCAAGACATGGAACTGACAGAGAGGTGGTATCGTCACCTTCTGATGCCTCAGAAGGGGTATCATGTTCTTCATATCCAGAGAGAAGTAGTGTCTTCACTGATTGTCTTGTCCCACTGCCAGGATGAGGCTATAACAAGTATATGGCTTGGTAATAGGAGTTGTTGCAGAAGGGCCCCATAAGTCCAGGCAGGTGGTACAGCTGGTGATGACAGGCTCAGTCTGTGGGAACAGTATGTGTGCTGGAGATAGCCAGGGAGAACTCATTTTAGCAGGAGCTGGGCAGACTCACAGTCACATGGGGCCTGGCTGAGCTGTACAGCCCGAGCTTTAGGAAACTGAGAGGACAAAGTTTCCAGAACTTGCATATTGCAGCTGAGTGACTCTACACCACAGTAACTCCCTTTCCTGGGGCCAGTGAGTTGCTCTCACAGCCCTGTTTATGCAAGGATCACAAAAAGGAGGACAATTGCTCCCCATCCCCCGCCCCTCCCAAATTTCTAATCTGACAGTGTGTTTGGAATTGGCTCAGGAATTGGACAAAGATTCAGCTTGAGTATTTGATATGAAGTGTTCACTTCTGGCTAATGCTATTTCTGTTACATCCCTCCTTCAGAGCATGATTTACGAGGACTCTCTGGTAGAAAGGCACTGCCACTTGCTGACTCTGCATTAGCTCCTGCAGCATTTTGAATGCAGCTTAATTCCCCTGTGAAAAGAACTGACACAACCAATCCCCATGAACTTTTCACAGTTGACAGAAACACAAGTGAAGAGGTTGATCTATAATAATTAGGAAATTGAGATCAAAAGCAGGCAGGCTTAGCCCAAACTGTCTTGCTCAGAGGCAATGCTGCAGCTTGTAATATACAACTTAATTACTAGAGAACATAATTTCTGCAAGTGAAGGCAGTTTCCAGAGTGGAAAAGCTGCTATAAATATAGTTCTAAATTCGATTCAAGTTAGGTTAGGAGAGCATGAGTTTGAATAGTATTTGAAAGAGCAAAAGGAGAAACTCATGTAGTGCTGTCCTATTTCTGGTGTCACTCCTCAGTGGAAAGGCCATTGTCAGCCATCTGGCCTCATATGTCATTCAGAAACAAGAAATCAAGAACAAGACAGAAATGGTGTTCCTTAAAATCCTTTTCCAAACAGAAATCATTGCCCTACTTTAGAGCAGTGGCAAGGCATCTTCAGTTCAGGGTGGCAGTTGCGCTGTCAGAGGCATACTGAGCTATGTTAGCTAGGAACAGTCATTTTTTCTCTCAGTGTTAACAAAACACTAAACTGCAGAAGAGATTCATCCTCCCTCACACTTTGCTGCTTTTCCTCTTACTTTATATACTTCCTGTATGCTTTATATACTCTGTACAGTGGAGCCCAGACTCCTAGGATGGAAGTGAATTTAAGTTTGGGGCTTTTTTATATATATTCTGTGTAAAAAATCTGACAAATGCAGATGATTCCACGTATCTTAGCTTTTTTTTTTCCTTTGCCCTTCTCTCATACAACACCTCGCTTCACTGGGGATTAGCTATCAACAGCCATTACACAGCACTGAGTTAGATACAAGAGTTACTCAGTTACATAATGGTGTAAAGATTTGCAGACGCAGTAAGTCAGTCATATCTCCCCATGACTATGGGGATTTTTTTTGCCTTCTGGCTATATAGTCTTTTTTCAGGGCAGTGATTGAAGTAGTATTACTGAAGGAATTTTAGCTCTGAAATTTCCTGGTACCCTAGGGATTTTTTCAGAACAAAACATTACCAAATTGCTGGCTTATCATTGGGAAAATGCGTCCCAGAACCACAACTGTGGACTTTTACTTTGTTTTAATCAGAAGGAGAGACCATTGCACTTTGTCATATTTATATCCTACGTACTGTGGGGGTAGTGCTTTCATTGCATGGCCATAAAGTAATGGTAATTCTCTGCCTCTAAACTCTCCCGACAGAAAAGCACTAGAACATTCTAGCTCTGGTTTTACTTTTTTGTCCTTTTTAGGGTTGTGCGTGTGTGGTTTGCATTATCACTTGTTTCATATTTTACCTCATAGGATGCAGGTTCTTCAGCACTTCACTGTAAATTTCCCCTGTGTGGGAGATCTTTTTTTCAGTACTTGTTGGAGTATATTATTTCTCCTGTGGTCAAGCATCAATATTTAGCATCTTTGAATAGAATAACATAAGCACCTAATGTAAACATTTCAGCAGACCAAAAAATCTCAATCGAGAAAAGTAAAAAAGGATCAAGGTCACAAAGCCAAATCCAGAGTTATGCAGGTGGTGCATGAATTTGAGCATCACTGTGTCTAATTGTTTAGTTCGTGATGGCCAGAGCATAATCCATGTCCTTGAGTTGGTCATCTGTAAATGTGCTGTAGAGATACCCAACGTATCCCAGATTTAGTTGCTTTTCAGGGTGGATTATCACAAAAAGTGTTTCATGCTCATGACAGTAGAGTTAGCTTGTGTTACGCTGCCTGAAGCTGGAGGAAGGCTTTTGCTTTCTCTTCCACTTTCTATAAAACAAATCAAGATTCTCTGAGCTAAGAGGGTGAGAGCAAAGGAATGACTTACTAATTTAAAGGCTTGGACACCCACGTGGGAGGGAGGAACTTCTGGTTCTAGTTTCTGCCCTATTTCTGAGTTTATGTTATAATGAGTATGAAATAATCCTACTTATTTCTACCAGAGCGACTGAATTTTTTCTAGCTAAAACATTAATTAAAATGCAGATAAAATGGACTACTTAACAGTTCCACCTCACCTCTTCTCACCCTAACTAACATGCACTTGCAGGTCATTAGGTTCAGTTCAGTCAGTTCATCGGTGGATAGAAAGCAACGATTAGGCATTTCCTAAGCTGGAACATATTTGGATGGACTGTAACATAAGAAAGTAACCAGAGTAACAGTGTTTTGTCTAAAGCTGGAGCGGATGAGAACTGGGTGAAAGTTGAAACATTTTCTGATGAAGTGGTATCCCAGGGAAGTCTGTAACAGAATTCTGTCTTTGAGCTAGTGGGAACAATATTCTGCCCCTTATCTTTTATGCATCCTTTTGGCCTTTGCTATTGCATGCCATTTTGATTAGGAAGTGATTTCCCATTGATATGTTCAGCACATAAGGAGTTGTTATATAAAGGGACCATGCTGGTTGTGTGTTTGTAATGTATGTGGCAAATTCTTAAGGGGGGAAATGCTTTTGGTTATTTTCATTCACAGTTGATATTCTCCTTTTGTCATTGGAAGCAGCAGTTGAAGGGATGCAAATGTTCAGTAGTTAAACTTTGAAAGGCACAGATCTTGGAAGAAAGATGAGATGAGATAATGAGTTGTATCTTTGCTGTGATTTTTGGCAGTATTTTGCAGAATCATTTTGCATGTGAATTGTACCAGCTCTAGCTCTCTTTCAAACTTGTATTTAAATGGGTCTGTAGTACATGTTGAAGCTGATGAGGAAGTCAAGGTGTATCAGAGGGCACTATCTTGTTACATCTAATTTTATGAACAACCATTTAAATTATTTTTTTATTTACCTTAGTGGTGATGCTTATGCTGTTCCAGAGAACATTTTTCTTTACTTGATAGAGCCCAAAGTATGTGTAACAAAATAGTTATAAAAACTGCTACAACCATGAGCAGAAGTTTTTAGTCCTTGCTCCACAGTGCAGGAAATTTGGAAAAAGAAAATAAATTTTAAAATCCCCAAGTTTTTTAACCCCTTGAGGAGAAACACACCCCTGTTCTCCTTTATGTGGAACTTGGTCTGATAAATATGTTTGCAAGTGCTTTCTCTGTTTAGGCCTGCAGGTAAAAAAAATAGAATACAGGGAATACCTTGAGAATCTAAGTAGATCTTGGGTTACTGAACAATTCAGAAATATTAAGACACAAGTAGTTTTGCATATTCTTGTTCATAAACATATAGGCCCAGGCACTGCTAGGCAGCAGCTCAAAGGGGATTTTAGGAAGTTGATAGCAAGTGTTACTCAGGCACATAAAAGTAGCAAATGATACCTGGTTTTACTGATTTAGCTCTAAGTGCCTACCATACTAGTCAAGTGAGGGTTGACATGGCCAAACTGGGAAGCTACTGTGCTACGAATGAGGCAGCATGAGTTCTGTCCTGTTGCCAAGGGCCTGCCATATGACTTTATACTTGCTGGTATCTTTCTTTTTCTCCTTCCAAAACAGGACAAGGGGGAGATTTCTGGACTTTTATCATGTTTCCTTCTCAAATTGCTCAAGGTACAGTTTGTCACCCCAAGACAAACTTTGCTAAACCTTGCTTGTCTCTGGGGCGAAAGAGAGAGAGTTTTGAACAGGCATAGTTTGTGCATCTGGTGCATGCAGCTTTGTCCTATGTTCATAATAGAGTTGTGTGGTATAGGGTTTTGCAAGCAGCTAGTAACATTTTTGTGAAAACAGGTTAAATACATCTCTTGTTTCAAAACCCACTCTCTGATTGATCCCTAGGAGCAAGAGTGTAGCAATTCTCCCTACTGCTCATGCTGTTTAACTTTTGGTAAACATTAGGAGAGCATGTTAAGGCTTTTAAGAACTAAGCTTTGTTTTTTCTGCAGGTCTTTGTGAGGGGGTGTCGTTGCTTTGGTGCCTTGGGTACAAAAATGTTTAGCTTAGACAGTGTGCCTAAATAGGTTTAATACACAAGCATCAATAGTCATATAGGGAACTATTTTAGTTCCATTTAAGCCTAATAAAAATAACACATGCAAACCAGAAGCAAAAGAGGCCATGCAGCCTTTTGTACTTATGTAAGGGCATTAGTTTAAATTAAATTAGTGCAACCATTTTTTTTTTTAAATGCAAGCAATGACTGTGTTAAATGCTGCTATCAGCTGGAGAGGGAAAATTGTCAGCATCAGTACGTTACAAGTGGCATGGCTTACTTTATCAGCACTGGAAGGATTGGGGATCAGAAGGTCCAGAGAGGCTGCACTTCCTCCAACAACTGTTCTCTGTAATAGAGGATGGGGGGTAAACCCAGATTGATTTTGTTCAGATGGACTCAGAACATTGCATGGAGAGAGGCTACAATAAGCAGTTTAACATGCATTAGTTGGAAGGTGTTTGTAAGAACCCTCTTCTCCAATTTAGCTCTGAAGTAACCAGAAACCTACATGTTTTCACACACTTGTTTACTACTAGAATTCCTACTACAGATCACTGGCTTGTAAAACCACCTCTCCTGGAAGAACAGTCAGTAGACTCCTGGGAGTCACAGTTACTCACTCCCAGCTTGAAAACAAGTCCCTCCCTGAGCATTCTGTTTGTTTTCTAGCATCCAAGCTTTCTTCTGTCATGTGTATGAGCTATTGCACAGGGTGATGTTAGGATAAAATAGCACAACACAAGCCACAGGGCTCCACGGACCACGGGAACACGCAGAACACTTAGTCAGCATACATAACCTCATCAGCTTCTCATATGATTTCCAAAGGGCATTTAACTTCTAGTGTAATCCTGGGCAGTTCCTGTTTAAGTCAAACACACACACTGAAGTCAGCCTGCAATTTCTAGTGCTGATGGTTCCAGCAGGGTGGTTGAGCTGCATTTATGTAGACACTGAAAGAAAGCAGTGACATAGAACATACACTATTCCTGTGGTCTTTGCTTGCCCTGACATGGCAGAATTCACATTTTTTCAGGGGAGCATTCTGTAGCGTTCCAAACAGCTTTATCACAGAGCTTTATGGGTCTCCTATTCTTAAAATAGAAGCCATTAGAAACTAGTGTTATAGGGCTTTTTTCTTTAACTGATCAGCCTAGTCTCTAGCCTGCAGCCATTGTTAAACTGCTACCAAAAAAGTGTGATATAAGTTAGCCACTAATTTTTGTTAAATTCGGAGAAAGTAATAAACCAGTTCCTTTTTTCAAGGCACTTGATGCTGCATTCGGCCAGGGAAACTACATCCTCAGAAATATTGCTAGAGTACGTATTTTTGCATTTACCTTTGGCTTAGCATAATGAATGCCTTATCAAGGATGGCTCTTCCATATTAGAGAGAAAACATAAGTGGAGCATATCCTTGTATTATAAAAGAAATAGTAAAGATGGTTTGTGTGCATGTAAGGTGTGTATTTGCTTAACCTTACCTAAACAGTCTTCCAGTACAAGATTTGGGGGTTTTGTAACTGGTTTACTTTCCCATAATTCATATCCCAGGATTTCCTTAGCATGTGCAAAGGATGACAAATATCAGTACTTCATACAACTATATTTAATAAGTTATTACAGAAAAAAATAAAGTCCAAACTACAAAGTTTAAGCAGCTGTAAGCAATAGCAGCATTGAGCTCCATGTTTAGTCACAGTACTGCAGTTCCATACAAGCATTAGTCCAAGCCAAAAAGGAAGAAGCCTTGTTAGAATTACTAGCAAAAAACAATCTAAGAGAACATGTAATAAAAGATACAGTACATTTAAAATTAGTTGAAAAACAAGTACAGAGATCTTAGCTGTGAATGCTCTAAAAGTTATGACGATTATTTTGACAGTAAAATTACAAATATCTAATACTTTATACCCCAACAGAACTACATCCAGAAAAAAAAAAGCCAAAATTATCTCATTAGCACCCTGGTTTTCTACTTACTGCTAAACTTTTTCTTAGGTAAATTTGAGTGAGTCAGAATTGTGTGACCAATGTGATTTCTGACCAGCTACCCATTTGGGGTATAGAGTAGTCACTAACATGAATATAAAATACTCTGTGGTATGTTAGAACACTAGCAGCAGAGATTAAGAAGTTTGCCTGGTTTTTTAAAAAAAAGGAAGGAAGGAAAAGAAAAGGGTTTAGCTGACATCATACAAACTAGCATAAAAGCAACTACATACAAGCCAGATTAAACAAAAGAGACATTTCTACAAATCTGTGACTAATCTTTCACTCATACCTTGCAAGTAGAGATGTCACAATACTGAAATATTAACATGGGAGCTTTTCCCAGTTAAGCGCCTTTTTTTTTTCTTTTTTATTTCTTTTTTTACTACTCTAACAGACAGTGAAATCAGCAAAGTTATTTGCTAACTGCGTATTTGCAATACAATTTGTTTTAGCCCATGCCTTGCTAGCAGGCTATAAAATACAAGCATGTAGGCAGAAATATAAGCATAAACTTTGTACCACTTAGCAGGAATTTTTTTTTATTCCCTCTTCATTCCTTAATCTCCTTTGTTTGCAATTTGCATACATTCCAACCAGTAGTACCTAATTTGAGTCTAAATTTTACTTCACTATTTGATCTAGTCTATACATTACTTACAGAACTGAACACACAGAGGGTACACAATAGACCAACTCTGGACCCATTTCTTTCCGCAAGTTAGAGATGAACCGCTCTAACACTCTAGTATACGTTAGTCTAAAGGGTCATCAATAGCTTGTTGAAGTAATTGTTTTGTCTAGAGAAAGTCATTGTATGCCCTGTTTACGCAACACCAGTTTTAGTCTGGATTGTTTTAGATGCCAGAACGGAGAGTCACTGGCTTCAGGAAGGGGTTTCTTCTGGCTGCATAGAAAAACAAAGGTGATGTAAATGGAGGTGAAGTGAAAGGTGTTTTGATACTGGCACTTGGTCTTGCCAATATAAAAGAAAAAAAGGACACAGACACAAGAGAGGCAGAGAAGAACGGAGAACGACAAAGAAGCTGAACGATGTTCAGACATGGCGGCAATATGGGTTACTGCATTGCTACCAGGAAATGGACATACATTGCTTTGCGTTAACGAGGCAGCTACCAACACTATGCAGTAGCTTCTTTAGAAAATGATGTGGGTACCTACAGTCTGCTCCATGCTGCCACTGAGAAACATATGCAGGAAGGAAGTTGTGCCGGAAAGGGTCAATTTAAGTAAATAAATAACACGGTGGCAAAATACAATGAAGAATATATATTTTAGGAGGTTCAATCTAAGACCATTGAAAAGAGAGTTTATTGAGTTAATGATGAGAAAAGTAATGGAGCATTATGCTGAATGGGCAGGGTCAAAAACCCATTGTTTCAATAGATTTAGTTCCTTATAACGGCAATAGTATCTCATCAACACTGGTGGTGTATAAATCTAGACAGCGAACTGGTACTGTGACATCCCTATTATCTCCCTAAATCATTTTGATAAAGGAAAAGGCTTTTCAAAATATCGCATTTTTTCTGCTTCATTCTGTCATTTTATTGCCCAATTCTTTGTTACAATTTTCCAATCACTTTACATAACCAACCATTTTCATCATTGCCACGCTATTGTAAACCACATCAGCAAGTTAATACATAAAGCTTTGCATTTCAAAAAACTAGACACTTTAGTAACAATATTACAAAGATTTTAGCTTCAAAAATAACTGAAAATGAAAAAAATAAACTTTTAAAGAATTAGCATCATAAAATTAATTTATTCCAAGTAAAAATACAAAATAATATTAATGACATTGACCAGATATGAAAGTCTCTCCCAGAAACAACTATATTAATGGTTGAGAAAGCACTCCTTAAAGAAAATACGAAATAAAAATGAAAAATATGTAAATATGTTTAATTTTTTTCTTAGCAAAAAATCTTTCTAAAAATAACAATGAAAATTTGTCTCAGTACAAAGGCTACATTACTATTGAAAAAATACCAGCATGAAGAAAAGGTACATATTTGACAGTAGAAAAATGATTTTAGTGAATCACAATGTCTAAAGTCTGCAATGAAAATAAATCTGCAATAAAGATTTATGCCTTTTTTCTTTTCATTTTTCTTTTTTTTTTATACAAACAGTACAAACAGTATTGCACATAACAACAAATAGTCGAGGTTAGGTTAGCCTTCAAAAAAATCGACTAGTTCAAGTCTCACATCAGAAAAGGCCACAATAGGACCTGTTGTACCCAGGGGCTTCTTAGTCAAGTTGCAGTTCAGAACTCCGTATTTTAAAAAATAAGTTTTTTTGAAGGACCCTCTTTTAATATAACATATTAACAACTCAGGGGCACATTCATTTACAAAACAAAAGGGAGCATGTCATAATTTAATAAACTAAAAAAAGTTCTCTTTAAAAAAATACAAACAGAAGAACTCTCACAATTCTGGTCAGTCGTGCGTAATCACACTTGATTATAAATATACAAATTAAGGGAAAATATTTTTTCACCTTCTATTCACAACTTTCAGCACCAAATGGAGTTTGTGTTTACACCTGTTCTTCATGATGATTTTGTTTTAGATTTAGTCCAACATTATGCTGTATTGTACATTTTCCAGCTTCTCTCTCTCTCTGGGGGTATTTTTTGACATGAAAGAGGGGTATTTCTTCAAAAAGGTTTACTTCTTTCACATAATTAGGTAGATTTCTGTAGGTTAGCTATGATCTTTAATATTACAGTTATAAAGCTCTAACTTCATTTTCAAAAAAACTCAAATAAGCATGAAAAAAATAAAGTTACCCATCTGTTAAATCATTTTTCTTGCAGAATTAAATTAATATATATTTTTCTGAATAAACTTACTTAGAAAATATCATTTTCTTTCCTATATTTCAAAATTGAGGTATTGCAAAAGATCATGTCAGTCAGAAAGCATGCCTTTTTCTTTAAAAAAAATCATCAGCCAACTGTTGAAAACTGTCTAGATACAAAAAGTAGTGCATAACAAAATGTCTTGTACAGATGAAAAAAAACAGAAAAGACACCTGGGCTGGGAAAAGCAATATCACAAAAATGCCCAGAAGTAACTTCAAAAGGGATAATTATAATAAGCATTTTAAACCAGTAAAAAACTATTTTTTTCTTTTTTTTTCCCCAAAAACAGAAAAAAATCCTTTCAAAGCCAATACTCGCAACTAAACATTGGGAAAAGCAACTTACTAAACTGGACACAAACAAGGACATCACAACAAACAAAGCCCAGAACATTTAAATCTACTGTGCGGTGTCATATCCAGTCAGATTGTCCCCAGAACTGCAAAAAACAAAGGAGGAAAAAGAAAAAAAAATAGTGTACACATTCTCACGATCATTAGTATACCAAGTGTGTTTATATTTATATGCTATCTGCAGCCCCATAGTTCATGCTAAAAAAATGTCCACTGTGTTAGCAGGTCTTAATTGTGTTCAAGCTTCACAGGATACATCCAGGGATTAGAGAGATAACGCCACATCCACAGAGCAGACATCTCGTGTTACTGTTATACGCAGACATTTCTTTAGCACCACTCACTTTTTTTCCTAACTTTCTTAAATGTGCCTAGTTTATTAGTTTGACAGACTATCTAATCGGTAGTGTATGTACGCTAGCATGAGCTCTTTGGTTTTCTGGACAAGGTCTGCAGCTACATAAATGATGCAAGCATTAGGAGAGAGATTGTAACTAAGAGCTCATTTCTGTTTATGTACCTGTTATGAACTGTCAAAAATGTGTTAATGTTGGATACAGAGGCTTTAACAGTTAAGTTTGATCACAGTACTAGACATAATCACTTTACTATATAAAATAAATTGCACGATATATAACAGAGCACCGCAAAGTACTTCATCTACCATCCACAAATTTGTTTTAAGAATATCCTACAGCTAGTTTTTATATTTGTTGTAATATAGGTCATTCTGTAATGGGCTGATCCTAATTTCAGAAGCATTACATTTACTGAGGCATGCCTTCCTCCAGTCAGTAATCAATTTTTTTGTTACTGAGTATTTTGTAGCCTACGGAGATTCATAATTTGTGCATTGTGGGCAGGTTTTATATTAGACATATATAAAATTTATTGCATGCAGCAACCTGATTAAGTAAACATGCAGTCAAAAAATATTGACCTTCCTTGGAAGCTTTTCTGTATGCTATACTGATCTCCTTTCAGCAGCCATCACTATCTTAATCACATATTCATTTTTTAATTGATACCCTAGCCTGAATAGAGTATTATGGTATTAGTAATACCATTTTAATAGCAGCAAAAGCTATTGCAGCATACATTTACATAACACTAAAAGACCTAACAAAACAAAAACAAACAAAAAAAAAAACCCTCAGCAAAACAAAAGGAAAAAAAGTCTGATCCAGCTTATGAGGTATCATCCTTACAAGTCAAAATGGAGAGCAACTAAAGGCTTATTTTCTTTAAGGGTTATTACTACTCTAAATGACCCAAACTAATGATTGCTGAATATCTGTTTAAGTTTTTGCTACATCTGCCACCTATTTGTGAATATTACCTTTGGTAAGTCATCTGCTAGGGGCAAGTCTAAATTTCTGAAAATAAGTGCATGCTCCAGTTTAAAAATAAAAATAATTATAATTATAATAAAAAAATCTTCTTCACATACACATCAACCCGGTGAAGGCTGATGAGAATGGCAGTCTACATAATGTCACTAGTGACAAGTCTTGTGTAGGAAATTAAGGTACCAAGCAGATGTTCGTGTGAATCAAAGTGCAAAATCAGTACAGTTACACTCTGCCGGTTTGTATTATACTGGACACTGAGTTCAGTAATGTGACTGTAAATAATAATAATAGTAATAAAAAGACCCATATCTTCATTAAAGTCGAGGACGAATGCACAGATTTCCAGAACACTAAGCCCTGAGGCAGCGCTCTCTTTTCACTCGATTTTATCTACTCCAGTACTTGTTGCTGGGTGAGGCCTGGGGTTCAGCTCCAGCGAAATGGGACGTGGCGGGGCCGGTCGCCTCCCTCCTTTACCAGTGGTTTGTGGAACTCTCGCCCAGCACGAGAGTGTATGCTTGCCCAGCAGTATTCACAGTAATACTGCAAACAGGTAACATTGGCACAAAAGAATGGAGCAAATTTTCCACCACAGCGAGTGCCCTGGCATTCATCACACATCTGATCATCCAGCACATATGGCTTCACTTCCACCTGCACCAGGAAGAAGAGAAATAACTGTAAGAAGATTACATAGTTTTGCTAAGTATGAACAGAAGGAACAATATTTTAATTCTTTTGACTACTGAAAGTTTCCAACTGATGCTGCATTAACGCAAAGAGGTTGGTAGTTTAGTTTTCATACCAACCACATAACTTGCCAGAAAATCTCAAAGAAGAAGGCTGTGCTTTGGTAACGCTTCAGCATGTCTTAGAAAAGTTAGATATGTAGAAGTACTAAGATGGAAATACACTGAAAATACCATCTCCATGAATTCTGCTGTTGTCTAAGAAACCTCCAGGAATGTGAATACAGTTGTTACGGGGGCAGGGTGCGAGAGAGCAGCATTTATGAAAAAAAATGGTAAAGAACAAACTTAAATTTCTAAACTTTAGAGGTCTGGTGAGTTTCAGAGGTTTTTTCCAGAGGTTTTTTTTTGTTTCTTTGTTGTTTTGTGAACCACAATGTGCAGGACCAGACTAATAAATGAAGAGAAGATTCAAATTAAACAAGATTAAATGTACTTTTGTAAATGCTCTGCCATGTGCTGGCAAAAATCACTATCTCAAGATTTTTAGCTCTAGACATGTAGTAAGACTTCATAGTTGTTCCAACTATGGCCTTGCCATCAATTACAAATAGACTGGAGAGCTGCTGACTTTCGTCCTGCGCCGAGTTATAAATATCTTAAGACTAGAATTTTTTTTGCTTTTAAAGCACTTGTGCCAAACACAGCAGTATTTGGATGCAAGACTAGGGACTTGCAATAATACTATTACAGAAGTTGACAACATGCGAGTTCTCTGCCATGTGTCTGTTCCTAAGAATCAAGCCTACACATTTAAATTGAGTGCTTATTCATTCTAGGGAAATCATTAGTTTATGAATGTGTAATTCTTATGGCTCTTACGATGCTATCTATAAAGTGGTTTAAGTACAGTCAACTACATTAAAAGATAGAAAAAACTGAAATATACATTTATTATAAATAATTCTGCTGTAACTGCACAAGTGCTAGTCTGGCAAAATTTGTGTATTGCAAGGAAAACTTGACTCCAATTACTGCACTTAAATACATAACAGTATTAAACACAGAATGAGATATTAAGTTGAAGAACAAGAAACATATTATAGAAAAAAGCTTTATGCTGAATTTTACTTCAGCTTATCGTGATCACATTTCAACAAATGTTACTCATTCGAAGTAAAGCTTAAATAGTGAATTACATTTCTTGCCTATGGAACAGCTAGAACTGCCAATTTTTATTCCTTTTTTAAATTGCACCGTGCTACTAGTATTGCATGGAACAAGTCTGAGTAATTGCCATTTTGCATATCAGATGCCTTACCACTAAAATTAGAAGCATCACGTAAAATAAAAGAGCGCTGTCTCAAATGAAATTGGAAGAAAGCAGGTCCAATATCCAGCACATCTCTAGATCCCCACCTACTCACATTTCCAAAGCATGAATTGTGAGTGTCTGAAATAGATTCTCTTTCTCAATCCTCTTCTTGTTTTGGTTACTAGTGAAATAATTTTCATAATCTATGCTGTACAATTAAGGGATTTCAACCTATTAGATTTTAAAACTAATATTTAAAGACTAATTAAAAGACACCGTACTTTTTCAAACTCGCAGATAAACCTACTTTTAAAAACAGATAAAAGATAATTAAGTAAACTTAAATTATCAGTCAACCAACAAGGAAAAGTACTGATTAATGGAAAAAGCTAGCAGCTAGCATCATTTCTGGCTCTGTTCTAAAGCTTAGAAAAAACCCCAAGTTTTTAAGCATGGCTAATATATAAATCTTAAAGGATTCAACACTGTGATTAAGACTCCAAAATTAATGATCTTAGTCTCTCTGTAATTTTTTTCAGAATTCAATGAACAAGAAGTGTTTAGGAACAGCCTTGTTTTAGTTAAAATCATGAGGTATAGCAGCACCATAGAAAAATAGTCTGAGGACTTACAACTCCATGACATCACCTAATCTAACAAAAACTTCAATTCAGATTTTTAAAGAGAAAGTAAAAATAGCTTGGACTTTGCAGCTGTGTGTTTTTATATGTATACTGCACACAACAGACACACCCAATACCTGTCAATTGACTTCTTAAGAAACTATTCATATTAGATTAAGTAGAAAACAAGCCATGCCTACTGTAAAAATACACAGCAGCAGCGAATTGTGTGTGTTCTTTGGAATAATTCTAAATGTTGAGTCCTCAAAAACATATGTGTTACTTGTACATGGAATCAAGTGGTAAAGACAGACTGTCTAAAGGAAAAAATAACCTTGGAAATTAAGTAATGTTTTCTTTTAATGTCTTCAACTCAGATTTCAGTAAATACCTGAACTTTATTCAATATTTGAAAAGCCCTTTAGAAACCAGGTTTTCACCTAGACTGAACAAAACCATCTCATTTTCCCCCCTTCTGCCTATCGAGCATCTATTGCCATGTGGTTTTGGTTCAGTAATTCTCAAGACTTCGGAGGTCAGCATTACCTATTATACTTCTGATAAACTCATGTTTTAGTGACCTCAATCTAGACATACATTGCTGAGAGATAATGTTGCCTAATAATAGCAGAAATGCCAGAAGCTACAAGTAGCCACTAACGAAAAGTTAATGCACAATGAGTCAACATCTAAAGGAGGAGAAGGAAGCTGTGAAATTCTACAGTGTTTGACCTTCAGAATTCAAAACAAGACCAAGAACAAACAAGCCTACAACCAACTATTTTCTGGTTTTAGTGATAAACAGTTATTTAAGATGTTTTCAGATATATTTTTTCACTCTGCTTTTGCTGCTTGAATAAGCTTGTCAGTAATTAACAAATGTCATCTGAAGAACAGAGGTTACAGTGTTCTCCAGCACAATATTACTATGAGGGTGTTCTTCATTTCTGTACAGTTTTACGAGTAACAACCATCCTGTTCTATGCTACTTTACTTACCCGTTTATCAATGTCATTATGTTGGAGCTGGACAAAGCGAGCACTGATAGCAGCAATATAGCTCTGCTGGTTGGAGAAAGCCACTCTGCCAGCACCTTTTGGATACTTCAATTCTGGGTCTGTATCAATGCCAGCATAGCAGACACCTCCGTATAAACGGTCCATGATCATTGCCAATTCAACTGCAAGAAGTCAATTGTTAAATATTACAGTTTTAACAATAAGAATAGTGTTGTGTTTTGTTTGTTGTGGTAAAAAAAGTGCTATTTGCCTTAGCATACTTGTCTTCCAGAGTCTAAAATAGCAAACCCAAATGTTGGTTTTAACAGATTGAATCAATCCTACATGAATTAGAGTAAAACATAAAGGCAAAAACCAGAACCTGTAAAAAGAAACTCAGTGTGACTGAAGTGCGAAAAAAAAGCAGAGTTACATTGTTAAAGTAGGTGTCAGGTCAAGCGTTTTAGAATTTATCATATTGCAAGTGAAAACTCTGGTATTCGGGATTAGGCATTCAGGATCTCCCCAAGCTCCAGCCAGGCTTGTTAATGCTACTTGACACATAAGATCACTCAAAAATATTCCTGTATTTAGAATCTAATATTTTCCCCTAAGTACTAATGTTGAAAAGACAGTCAGGAAGTCTTTTACATTTGAAATAAAACTTTGTGAAACATCAGAAGTTATTACTCTTAAAGCAAGCCTACATTTTGGGTGCAACTTAGTATTTCTGTAGAACATCAACTTGATTGTGGGTCTTGTTGCTTTCTCTGACACCAAGAATAACTCTAAACAAGTTACAAGCATCATTCATAAAATAACACAGGCTGAGCGCACGGCTGAGGAAACATACAGGAGGAAAGCTAAGGGAAAGAACTGAAGGAACTGGAAAAGAGGCTGAAGGAAGTGGAGAAGAGGCATGTGAACTGTGCAAAGATGTATGGTCACTGAGCCAAGTTCTCTGTAAAAGTTGACAGGTAAACAAATTTGTCAGATGGGTGGACAGACCCTCACAAAGCAAGATACTGGGACCTGTACAGGCCCCACCAATTAGGCCATTGTTTTATGCTAATATGTGAAAACACTTTCAGTAGCAAGTTAAAATTTAGCTATCCAAAGTAAAATGAAAAAGATACACTAAATATTTAAATCATTGTAGTTCTGACAAAATTCTCAGTAGTTAATTAATTATCTATAGAATAGATACAATTTTAAAATTTAGTATCTATGTGTTTGTATAGATGTACGTGTCACATTGAGGGACAACCATATGCTAATTTGTTGATTTGCAACAAACAAACATCTGACTCATTCCACCAAACCAGACAATACTCTTGCTCCAAAACAGCATAATGGAGTGACTAGTAGATTCTTCCACTTTCTAATGATTTGGAGTCATCATTTGGGTAATGATTTCAGAAAGTGACAGTATGGAATAAACATCAGGAACATTTAAAAACATTTACAATAATAGTTCCAAAAAGTTACTCTTGCCAATAGACAAAGAATATCAGGAGTCCAGTGCAAGGGAACCCTGCAGTGTTCAGACATCTTAGGAAAAACTTTCATATCAGATCTTTAAAACTTTTGTAAACAGGAAAAAGTGGAAACTACTTGTCTGCTTTGGAGAAGTTAACTATTTTAAGGCATCAGTTTCCAAATGTAATGCATTTCAAATGTAATCTATGAGAGGCCAAATGACATAGAGTTTTATAAAGACTATAATTAGAAATGAGGTAATGTTTAATTGTTACTATTTACATAATTACTCTCTTACAATTATGCTTTATTTTAAGATGGTGGAGAAAGTGGAAGCTGCAGAGAAACCTTGAGCTGGCAGAAATCTTACTGTCAGCAATGGCTGGGGGGCCTTGTGTACAGCTTCCTGAAAGAATTAGGATTAGAAGGAAGATAAAGCAAGAAGTTCTGGTGGGCTGGAAAGTGGCTGCCGAAGGAAAGTGAGGGCTACTGAAACATGATTCAGAAGTCTTTCTTTGAGATATTGACTCAGGGGCCTTGTCTACTACAGCCCTGGAAAATTAGGATTAGGGTTGAGAAGACAAAAAAGAGAACCATGTATCTGACTTGAAGTGAGGTGGGAGAGGGACTACTAAATGGAAGTAAAAGGTGCCAAAAGACCTAGCTAGGAGAAGTGTTTCAACTTGCTAATGGCTTCGTGACCTTGTCATGGGCTCAACAAAAATATAAGGGTTAGGCAGAAAGAAAAGTGTCAAGCTACAGTTGGGAGCAGTGCTGAAAAGGGGCCTTCAAAACTAAGTGGGGGCTGCCAGGACATCTGGGCTAGGATAAATCTTTCCTTTGGCCAGAGGGTAATGAGTCTTGTCTATGGCTCTGCAAATAAAAGCGAAGAAAAAAGATTAAGAAAAATAGCTACATTAGCAGCTAGAAAGTGGTCTTTAGTACAGAGCGTAGCCACCAAGAGAGCTGGGCTGGGAGAAGCTTTTATTCTGGACAATGGCTGAGAGGCCTTGTCTGTAGATAGCTCCATGGGAAAATCATGGTTAGGGCTGAGAAAAAGAGAAAGATAAATCATAGAACAGCAGTTGGAATTGGTTGGGAAAGGGGCTGGGGGAAGTTTGTTGTCTAGTCAAAGGAAAGAGGAACTTGTCTGCATCTCTGCAAGCAAATCAGGGTTAGGATTAAGAAGGCAGACATTACAAAAAATCAGCCAACTTCTAGGATATTATACAAACTTGGGGAAAACTGTTTCTAATTGAAATCCTAATTAGTAACTCATTTAAAAGACAAAAAATATTCACAGTTCATATTTTGTGGATAGGAAGACACTCACTTATAAAATGAGCTATGATCTTTGGAAAAGACAGGGTATATTTTCTGCTCTTATAGTATATATCTTTTCGCATTTTTTCTGCTTAATCTGGAACCTCCTACTACGTGCCCTACATTCTCCTTCTACTCACCAGCTCGCAGGGGCCGTGGAACTCCTCCAACGAAGATAGTTTTTCTTGGATCCAGAGGCTGGGACCCATCCATCACAAAGTCACTGTCACTTAGGTTCCAAGGTCGAATTTGCACCTGTATTAAGGATTGGTTTTAGTAGAGGAACTTGACAACTCAAAATTAAAAAAACAACTGCCAAATCTTTCTATAACAAAATATAATTTTAATTTAGCAACAGCAGTAAATCAGTGGTATAAACACCAAACCAACAGATTATCCAAGTGTTTGAAAGGTGGACAATTTATCACCTCTAGAGGCCAGGCTTGAGTTACATTTTATCATAGCAAACTCCTACGCCATTAATTCCCTGCCCCTAATTGCCATTATAATAAGAAAACTGTGAAAGGACTTTCAGAACATGTATGTGCAATTACAGTTGCAGTTTGATCTGGCTTTCCTGAAACACATACAGTGATCTACAAGTGAAGATAAAATTAATTTCTTTGCTTGGATGCAAAAGGAGTTTTTATAGTGTGTGAATGCTCACTTCTGTTAGGCAGCAAGCAACACAGTTGATAAGAAACCTTTAGATTACACAGAAAAACACCTGCTCGGAAGTTATTTGGATAAAGCTGTTCATCCATTTATTGATCCTACAAACCATGTAAGCACTCACTGTGCTGTAATGCTGTAATACTGGATTGTTCATTTATCTGTGCAGGCTTTTTAGCAATGTTTTTAAAAGGCGGCAGTATTTTATTTAATCATATTTGTCTCTAGTTTTCATCTGTATGCATTCATATCTGCAAAAGTGACTAGCATTAAAGAATGCTAGAGACATGAACATCAGAAACAGGTTACCATACATCTTCTATTCTGCTCTAGGTGTCTGCATTACTTGTTTCTACCTTTCAGTTTATATAAGGTAAATGTAACTAGATTATAAATTGATTAGCTATTGCATGCAGAAAAATAATAATAATTAAGACACCTCATGAAGTACAGGGAATATTTGAAGCTATCTGGATTTTAATTTGGGGGGTTAAGTTTCTTCATTGGATTGCATAAGGCTTTCATTTCTTTCAAATAATACAGAGGGGAAAATTATAATTCAATAGTTTTACAGCTAACGTTGTAAAAGGATGCAATCTTCTGTGAGACACCAGAAGTACCAAATCTAAAAGCTAATTGAACATGGCATTTATCAGAAAGAAACAAATGTTAAAAAAATGTTATGCTGATACTGAAAGTCAATTCAAGGTAACAACATGGACAGCAACAGGAGATGGACAAGTCAAGCAACTGTGTTTATTTATTTATTTATTAACTGAAAAAAGTAACAGCAAATAGGTTAGCAACCAGCATAAGTGTCATGGCATAAGCTGCTTACTGGTTTATCCTTGATTGTGGGACTTGACACACACAGGTAAAGTTTCCCATCTTCTTCCAGACAGGCATCTATCAGAGCTTGTACAGAGCTTTCTTCCTGGAACAGCAGAAAGGCATAACCTTGGAAAGAATAAAGGCACATGAAAGAAAAAGAACAGATTAATTTATAAAGCAATGTTTTAAATAAAGAAAGCAAAACCAAGAAGTGAAGAAGATACACAAATGACAAATAACTGTTAAGGCTGTTAGCTTGTTTTCATAAATTAATTTCACCAAACAGATCATACCCTCATTGATTTCAGAGTGGAGACAAGAGTGTTTGCTGCATATGAGTATCTTATTATCCAACAACTGTATCTGAGCCCTGTGTGAATGGTATCTGCTGGTATCAGGGATTGTCATCCTGTAACGGAGGCACTGAGTTTCTGGTTACTATATGCAATGAATAAATATTAGAAGAAAGGATCAAAAAAGTGAACAGGTTAACAGATGAACAGACTTCTCTGCATACATTTATGAAAAAAAGCTCACCTGAAAACAATATGCATGACCAAAAAAGAATGGTGTGCATTGTGTTTTATTATAAGTCAAAGACCTGCTGTTGTTATTTATATTTAAATAAAGCAGTTCAAAAGAAAGAAGAAAAGAAGAAAGTCCAAGAAAAATCGTTTCAAGTGATTCAGAATTTTAAGACTTTAAATTAGCCAGTAAAACTAAGTGTGTGTGGCATTCAGTGCTCTTCTGAATGCAGCTGGCAAGAAAGCTTTCATCAGTCTTAACGTTGTTAAATTTGAATGAAGATTTGACCCAAACAGTCCATGCTTTTGCTGCCTCAGAAGTGAAACTAATACAGCACACTCTGCACTAAGCAAAGCCATCTAAAGACTGTGCTAGACTTGAATACAGCTGCCCAGTTAAGAGGTCTTTCTATCGAGCACGCATTGCTCTCTTGCTCCATAATCAGTACAACTCAGTTTTCTCGCTGGATGTGAACACGTCGGCTTTGGCCTTTGTAATTTGGCACTTGTGTCTTACATGCTACCTCTTTTCAGAAACGCTGCAGCAATTAGAGGCAGCTGGAGTTTCAGCAGGGACTGCTAGACTTTCCCTGCCTAGACTCTTGACACAAACTAAGTGCTTACACGATGATACACCATATTTAAATTACGACAACTTTTGATATACCTTTACACAGTCTATTTGCTATTAATATAGTAGTGACCCTAATTTTGCACTGAGCATTGAGTGAATACTGTTTGGCGTGTCCTTTTTAGATAAATACTACACAACTCTGATTTATAAAAAATTTTCAGATAGACACTGAAAAGGTGTTTTCCTCTGTAGAGTTATTATCTACCAAATTACCTTTTACTCTACTACCTCTAGTCCTGTGTTCTCAAAGAACATTACATTCTACGCAGCTGCTTGTTTTCAGAGGCCAAAAAACGTTTGCATTAAACAACATAGTTACAGCCCAGAACACATCTAGAAAGACTGACTTGCCCAAGAAAACAAAATAGTTCGATCCTCACTCTTGCTAGCGAACAAGGAACTTGCATACCTGTAGTTGGAGTAAAGATAACCAGTCCCAATAAAAAGTGAAATATTTCTCAAGTAAAAACATAGGTTTCCTCTCTAGCAGGTGCAATTCTGTTAAAACAGTCCCCTAAAGATATAAACACACTTCAACATTTCAGTTTTAGACTTTAAAAAACTAATTACATTAATTATGAAAATAATTAGCTTGCAATCACTATAAATTTTACCTTCATTTTGATTTCCACCCATGCACTTGTTGTATCTTCCTCACTCCTTCTGATTATATTCAATGATCAGAACAAAATCTTTATAGAAATTAAAGTATCTTTAGTTTAGCATGTTTTTTTCAGCCTTAGAAAATGCCCCAGTCAGAAAACTACATACTTGGAACAGACTACCATGGCAACTACACCTCACACGTTCAGCCCAATCCTTGCCTTACTTTTTATATAAATGCCTTGAGAAACAAATTCACAGAAGATGCAGTGCAGATCACTCCAGTACTGTGAATTCCAAATAAGAATACATGTACGTATATGCACACTTTAAACAAATGGTTTACAATATATTTAAATAGATTTAAACATTTAGGATTTATCTTATGACCAGACCATAAGATTTGAACTCTAAACAATAGAATTTTGTGTATTTCCAACTTTTATAATGTCAAACCAGCAAAATATTGGAAATTTCTTTAGCATAAAGTCAAAATGAAAACTGGGAGATGTTTATCGTGCCTCAATTACTCAGCAAAAATCTGGGCAACAGCTTGGGATTCTTCTTTTTCTATTAAGCTTTTTCTGGGTCATAGTAAGAGGTTAGCTACATCAGTGGCAGTTGGAGTTGGCAGCCATCTGGGGGTACGGTAAATGGTATGACCATAATTTCCCAAATGAATTAAAATTAACCAAACAGATACTTGTTAATTTTCTCTGGTTGCTATATTACAGAGCAGTCCAAGGTAGTAAGAACTGTTTTCTAACATGGAACTAGCTTCTGCCATAAGTTTAGTAAGTTAACACCATCTCATTTCTCTAGAGATCTGTGATTTTAAAACATACTCTTGCCCACTACCCGGTCTCTAGGGGCCCACTGGAGAAAGACAGGCAAACAGTTTACAGCAGCAGTCTTCTGCTAATCTGGGAAAACATGACACAACGTCCAGCATTACTTCAAAACCTGGGGATTGCACATCTCTTCCAATTATTCAAGAAATCTTAACAAAGATTACGCTGAAATGAAAAATAATTAAATAACCAGTTCAAAGAATACAAGGATCATGTAGAAGCTGATATGCACAAGAAACATACCTGCTGAAGTTCAAGGTATTTGTACTCATTTTTTTAGAAGTGCACAGGGATGCAAAACCCTTAAATTAGAAAGGTGCAGCTCCTCCACGTGAGCAGTGGGAAGTGCCAGGCACTACTCTTCTGCTCACAGTACCGCTGTTCAGAGCTGCGTTTGCTTGTTCATACAAGCAGATATGTGTTTCCATGGATGCACTGCATTTGATCAGAACTCTGTGGCAGGAGATGCACTCTGAACTCACATTCCAGTATAAAAAATTAAATTGGGAGATACACATGCCAAAACTGACATTGCATAAAGAACTATCTCATGCTAGATGCAATTTAATAATTAATTTTTTTTTCATAGGAACAAAACACCATTTTTAATAAGTCCAGCCACAATTTTAAGAAAAAACCAGCATGCCAATCTGTAAACTAAGAATGATTAATTTTTTTTTCCTGTTAGTTGTGTTTAAATGCTGTTTGGCTATAAATTCATAGAACTCTAAGATTATTCCTTCCTGAAGACATTCTCAAAAACATCTACTTCAGGCATTATATCCTGTTCTAGTGCATATTTCTAGTCCTGTTTCTACTACACACAATGAGACATGAGCTTAATCCCCAGAAAGCTTCACTACATGGCCAGTTGACAGAATTCTAATATTCAGAATGGTCAGTTATAGGGGCCCGTAGGTTTGAAAGAAACTTAAATCATGTTTAAAAACAGTGAGTGAGATAGAATTAATAAAGTGATCAGTTTACAAATTAAAAATGTATTAATCCAAGTAACTTGAATTATTTAGCAGATACTGAAAGTTGCTTCAAACTCCTCATCATCGTGTGCTTCAGCACATTCTCCTCTGTGCATCACCGGTATCATATGACTTAAAACATATGGATTTTTTCCAAGGATTTGATGAATTGATGAATTCTCTTACAGCAGAATCTTGGTACCATGCTGTGGTAGTATGCTGCAAATAAACTTCAGCAGTGATCCTCTCCTACCTGACCAAATGTTCTGAAGGTTTGAGGGCTCAGGGGACTGCCGGTGACTCAGATTCCACAAAGTAAAACAGGTGAGATACTTGCAGACCCAGAAAATAGCAAGGTACCTGAGAACAGCTGAAAATTATATACACACAGATATCTGGCTTCTTGGCAGGACAGAAACAATCCAGCTCCTTCTCACCTGTTGGTACAACACATCACTGTAGTGCTGACAATAAACATTGACTTTGCAATCCACTGGAAAAAGACAGCAATGGATCTTGATGTAAGAAAAGTCACCATGACTTTTAAAGGGGTACACCAGAGTAAAGATAAGGAGAAGATAAATTTCCCTAGATTCTGAAGCACAGCCTAGGAGCTCCTCAACCTTGATCTAAGGATTCATTATTTTATGGAAAGGAGTACAAGAACAAAGCTCCTCTGTATGTGTCCCATTCTGATACCTAAACAGTGACACAATTTCCACACGAAAGGATAATTTAGTTCAGTTGGTCTAATTTCACTTTTAACCTTGCTGGGAGCAACTGGAAAATCTGGCATATATGCTGTGTCCCACAAGCTTGAAATGAGGTTGTCACTTGAAATGCAAGATACACCTAGACCCACCATGTAAGTTGCTATGGTCCAGAAATGCATTTTTGCCAGCCTAGACAGTCTGGAAGATCTTGATTTCAATTAATATCAACATTGGCGTACCTTCTCTAATGATGGGAACCTTGCTGTATTAGTGAAAGCACATTTTGTAATAAAGCTTCAGTGATCTCTCCAAAACAACATGCTAAATGGAGAGTTTATTAAGGAGCTTATTCTACCTTTCTTATAATAGCAGAATCTTGATATTCATAATTTTATATGAAAAACTGTCAGGTTGGTACAAATTACAGGCAATCATAGTGCAGTTGTAGCTAGAAGTGCATCACGCATGTGTTCTGCCCACCCTTCCTCAATGTAACTACGGTGGAAAGAACTACTCAAGAACCCTTATGAGAGCAGAATGTGTACTAAGTGTGTCAGACAAGGAAGAAAAACTTATGGGCCTATAGACACCATTCAACTTAGCAAGTCATAGCTGGTAGAGTTTATCAGAGAAGACTCTTGTCTAGGCCGAAATATTTCTGAGTTAAAGATGATCCAACTCCACACCTTTCAGGCTTACCATCATTAGGCACAAAGTTTGATGGAGTGGAATGAAATAATTGACTGTGTTTCATAACCCATGGAAGAAGGTAGGGACAAAGTTTGGTATACTAGATTTTTTACACTCCTTTCAGTTTAAGTGATTAAGTGATTAATTACTAGTTGTCACCTTCCTGGAAGTGTTCAAGGCCAGGTTGGATGGGGATTTGAGCAACCTGGTCTAATGGGAGGTGTCCCTGCCCATGGCAGGGGGTTGGAACTGGGTAATCTTTACGGTCCGTTCCAACCCATTCCTTGATTCTATGATAATAATAATATAAGTGCTAAGGTTGTCTGAACAGTCTCTGGTTACTTAGTGATGTAGGAACATTTCAGAAAGGTGCTAATGGAGTAGCTGCGCAGATCTCTCACTTAATGAAGTCTAAAAGTAGATTGAATTCAATGAGAAGTTTTTCTTAGAAGTTTCAGTTAATTGTGAATTAGTTCCATCTCTTTATATTGAAGTTTACTATTTTATGCTGGAATTGTGAATACTAAAATTAATTCATAAGTTATTTAAGTTCTTGCATTTGAGAATCAATACATCAACCATGAGCTGTGTCTTCTGGTACAAAGCCAACATTTTGGCATTCAAATGTTATATAACCAACAGGGAAAGATTAACCTATTTCTGGCTCTTAGAATTTGGCCTACTTTTCAAATAAAGAAAAAAAAATATTGAAGAATTATATATAAGGTCAAAGAGTATTTGAATAGCCATGTCAGAGGTCAGCATATCATCTATTGATTTCCTGTGTAATTGACTTCAAATCCCTAGTTCCCAAAATTCAGCCCACTTACAAAATCAGGTCTAGAAATCATATTCTAACAGTCATGTGTTTTCAGTTTTATAACACTGATGTTGGGTGGCAAAACTAAGAAAACAAAGAGAAAGACTTTCTCTTCTCTTTACATACTGCATAGCAAGTCAGGACAGTCTTTGGGTAGTCACATGCATTCATTTCATATGCAAAATGGAACGACTAGTTACATTCAAAAAAGAGTTAAACTACCTTTGAAGCACATTTTTCTTTCGTTCTGAATTTTTAAAGTTTAGACAGTTTTTCTGCTGTTTTATAGGCTTCGAGATGACAATAAAATCTACCATCCATCTAAGATCTCTTATAAAAGTATTTAAATATCTGTATCTACCTCACATTATTATGTACAAAATAATATGGAGTTAAACTAGCAAAGAAAATGAATGTTCTCATCTCATGTCTCTGGATTTATTTTTAGATGGCTGAGATGGCTACATCAAAAAAGCAGATTTAAATAGACTTAATTTTTTCATGAAATATAAATAGCACTTTCTTTTATTTTTTTCTGGATTTTAAAAAATAGTTTTGACTTGAATTATGGTTGTATTTACTAGAACTTTTAGAATAAATTTGTTTTAAAAGCCCACAGCAAAGGAACATTTAGAAACAGTGTGAAGCAAATTTCTAAATCAGTTAATGTGACGACAAAGGGTCATTGCTCAAAGTCACCCTTAGTAATCTTATTAGAAGGTGCTTTGCACATGAATAAAACACATTTCTAAATCCAAAGATGAAACTGCTATTGAAAATGAAACTCAGTTTTGAAAAATAAAAATTCAAGGTGTTAAAAAAAATGCAGACTTTCCTTTAAACATTGCAGTGACATGACTGGATTTTCAAAAAACATCAAAGACTTTAAATACTTAAGAAACCTCAAAATAGAAAGGGCTGTAATCTCACTTAGCTACTGCAGAAGAGTGAAATTATGTATTAGTCAGGGCTTCAATGATGAATTTCTTTTAGTCAGTCTAATTTTAAATGGCAGCGTATGACCCTGTCAGCTGATTCCTTTCTCTAAAAAACAAAAAGCATATAAGAAACCTGAATAGTTCAGCCTCTTACGAGACTCAAATTCATTTTTATGTGCTTTTCATGAATACCAGACTAAGTCTGAGTATTCTGATATGTAAAAAATTCCTCACATTAAATACAGGTTTTAGAGTAGGGTGTTTTTAATTAAAGGTACATGCTCCATATCCTCAGTTCCACTGAAAAATAATTGGATCATGAATCTAAGTAGCAATTAAATGAAGTGCATATAGTTAAAGTCATTTAATAGTCCACATCACTGAGAATACCAAAAGAATGCAAGCTAACATTTAACCCTTACTACTAATGATCTCCCCATATCACAAATAACAGAGAAATTAGAAACCTCGTATGTTGTCATAAATATTATGGAGAGTTTTTCCTCACATCTTGAGCTTAAATGGGAGAAGAACCCCAACCCAGCCACAGAATGTCTGCTTGCTCCATGACATACGTTATTTTTGGGACATGGAAGAGATGCCCCAGTGTTTCCTCTCACTTCAGCACTGAACAGAAAGGACATTTCGGTAGTGCTGCAGTGAATATATACAGCTAAAGATTTACAAAGTCCTCTCAATTCCAAAACATGTCAAGAAGCAGAAAGGATTTGCTTGTCATCACTACTTCAAGACTTTCACTGCTTATGGGGAAAAAAACCAGGATATATATACCATCTCAGTTTGTCCTGTAGCAAAAATATTCCTACCCACCTGTACTGAAAAAGAAAACCTTGAAATGCCTCCTTTTTGGGGTCTTATCTTTTTTTAAAAGAAAAAAAACAAAATTAAGAGAATATTCTACAAGCGTACTAAAGCTTCTCTTTTTATCTGGTATTTTACTTCTGCACTAGTGTAAAACATTGCAACAGCAAATTTATAGGGTTGTCTCCTCTTTCAAAGGTCACAGCCATTTTAAAACTTCAGACTTCAGACTGCAACATGATCTATAGCAGCTATAAATCAGAATTAAAGGATATAAAAACATAAAAGATAGGCTATAACATACAATTTGGTTTATTGTATTTCTACGAGTAGTCACATGAATTAATCATATGACAAAGACTCAATTTTTGATGAGGCAAGAGCTAGCTTTTTGAAGTTTACTGGGTCAGCATCATGAAAAGGCATGCATTTATATTCATAAATATCAAAACAGCAACGAAATTCAGAATTGAGTTTTTCAATTTTGGTTTTCAAGGGCAATATGAAATGGTGATTGCTCTGAGCAGAGCAGCTCATTGTCATCATCTGGAGAAGGTCAGGTCTGCTGCTGCTCTGAACAGATGGCTGAAAAGAGATCAGTTCCCAAGTTTCAACAAAACCTGTTACTTTTCTTTGCAAATAAATCTACTTCCAATTCTACTTCAAGCAACATTGACATAGAAAAATTCTAGATAATATAAATCATTGGCTTGATTTCAGCTTCTATTTCATGCATGAGGTAAAAATTCAACACAGAGATTTTCAGGGGAAGGAAGCAAAGGTCCAAAAATCCAAGCTACTTTTTAGTCAGTTATTTTTAATTAATAAAATTTGATATTGGGTTTACAATATATTTTCTATTATATGCTTTTCTTGAAATTTATTTTTAAAGAAGAAAGGAAATAGCACTTACTAGAGCTGTGATACACAAAACACTTGGGACTGTGTTGTCAAGAGCTTCATTCAAAGTAAAGCAGGTCAATCAAAAAGATACCCAATGTCATTTACCTAGACCAAGCCAGCAACGTGTTTCCTGATTTTGTGTGATTCTGACTCTCCTGTGAGCAGACAGATAACATGTGCTTCACAGTGAGCGCACTGTGCCTAGAGAGGAACTGAAGTTGTAAGACATTTCTTAAGACAGAATGCAGAGCTTTGATACTAGGCTTTGATTTTTCTTCTTTTCATCAAGTAATCAATTTGTCAATTGCTGCTGTGCTGTGTTGCTAGTTAATAACTGGTTTGAATGTTCACTCACACGTGGATTGTTTTCTGGTTTCAGTTGCTCAAGTTTCATGTCTTTAATGTCTATATAGAAAACGTGCAGCTTGAAAAACTTTCCAACAATGGAAAGTTTTTCCAAAACTTGATTACTCATAGTTGCACTACAAATTTCTCTCTTTCTGGGAGGTCAGAATGGTGCCCCTTACCAAAAAAAATATTGGTCTTATCAAATCTTCTAAAACATTATGGTTTTCACTTTATTAAATTAAAACTGCACAGCCTCCATTGGCATGCAACAGACTACTGATTAAACTGAGACAGAATGCATCATAGGTCCCCAACAAGGTAGAATTTGCATGGTATAAAGTAGGTAAAAACTGCCAACTACAGCACTGAGACATCTGAGAGAGACACCCATTCTCAGCTGCTCCTAGCTTTTGAGACCAGAGGCAGGCATATACACTGTCTTGGGCAGAGGCATCCACAGCAGCTTTCATTCCAGCACCTGATCAACTGCCACTGCCAGTCCTAGCCTCTGATTTGAGAGAAAAGAAGCGTATTTTGGGATGTTACCTTTGATAACTTGATGATTTATAAATTCATATTCTATTGCACTAATTTTATATTGCTGTATCATTATCTTAGGGGTAGAATTGTGTGCATCACTGCAATGATTCTAGGAACGGAAAATGGAATATTATAAATATAATGCTTATATGAATTTATGAAGAAAGCACAAGCTTGTAATTAAATGCTTGCAACTGATCAGGGGGGCAGAAGCAGCAAATGACTTATTTGTTACATGACCTTCAGAACCAGCGAATACTCTGCAGTACCAGTACAGAATCCCTCTCTCCTCCACCACCTCAAATCATCTCCTTGAACTTATTTCAATGATTTGAAAGAAGAACTTGGTGCTTCATAAATTATTAGCAAAAAAAGACATAGCACAAGCTATTAGCAAAGCACAAAATATTATCAAGTCTTTGGATATCACTGTTCAAAGGACTGCTTTTATCCTGGAGCCCATAACACTTACAGATCGATCCATATATTTCCATTTACAAAACAAAAGAAAAAGCAACATTTAATGAAAGCTGAAAGTATTATTTGATGGAGCTGGGATGTGTGATTTTAGAAGTGGTTGAGGAGAGTCAGACACACATTTAACTGCTTCCATTTGACAAAAGCAGTTCAGTTACTTCCGACAGATACTGATGGAAAGCTTTTTCTGTTCTTAGAGATGTTCAAATTCAAGGTAAAGCTTTCACTTCTCCACTACATTTTTGCCGCCTTAAACCTTTTTTTAGTCCTTAGTGGGTTTTGAAAGAAAATGTAGCTAGATATTGTGAACTGACAGTTATTCAAACTGGAATTAGCAGCATTTTCTTTCATACGTGTACTATGGAATGACAATAGTGAAGAAGGAATGTATTTTTCAGTCTGCTTAGGAGTCTTTTAGCCATTATCCTATTTAATATACTTCATTTTAGCTAAATATCCATTCGCTATTTAAATATATCATCAATAAGAGACTTCTTAATCAGAATTCATATTTCCTTTGCCATACAGACATTTCATGGTAGCCACAAATCCAAAGGGAATCTATGCCAGACCATATTTTTACCTCCTGAGGAAGCCATGTGTGATACGTAAACTACTCAGTGACTGAGTTTGATATAAACAGTATAATATACACGTATGCTCAGTTAGTATATCATATATCACAGTCTAATATATTTATCATCCATGAAAATGACAAAGAGATGCACACCCCTAAAAATGCATGATTCCAGTGCTGCTCTTTAGGAAGTGTCATGAAGTCAACCATCAAGCTCTATGTGCTTCTGTTTCACTAAATACAAAATTTTCTTTAAAAGATGATCTGCACCTCCCAAAGTAAGAGCTAAAACAGTTAAAATTTTGAAGTTAACCCTGTCCCTGATTTGGACAGCTAACAATTTGTAAGATTAATCTTTAATTATTGGAAGATAAATTCATACAGCTCCTGCTTTCCCTTTGAGATGATCCTTAAGAATATTCAGATTTGAAATCTGTGATCACCAAGTCTAGCTTTATTAAAATAGCCCATTAAATTAAAAAAATATTCAATTTGCATGTAAGTTGGTGTCAGTTACCTATGTACTACAGAATACTGAATACCCAAGACACAGTCCTGAAAAACTCATGGAAGCATACATTCTCTAGTAAAGACTATCTTTAAGGTTTCCTTTTTCTATCCAAAAGAAGCATCAGTAAACTTGTCTGAAATGGATTTATCTATTTTTTTGTGGCCCCATCAATTCCTCAGATTACTGCATCATATAACTAAACACTTGTCTATTTTCCATTTAATTCAGAGGTATATTTAGTCTAAACAAATTAGAATTTCTAGAAGTTTTACTGCAGGTAACAGCTGCACAACAAAGAAAAAAATACAGGCACTAAACATAGGTAAGTCCTATTGATAATTCCTAGTCAATTATTTCAGCATCTGCCCAAACAAATTTACTGCAACAGTTCATCCAGAAAGCGGATGCTTGGAATTGCTGTGTGCAGAACCTACTGAATTGGGCATTTGATTGAAAGCTTGTGATGATGTTTAGTGTTCAGTAGATGCATGAACCAGACTCCAAACAGCTGCTCTTTAGATTTTGGAAGCAGCAATCCCCTTGAGACAAGCCTTAAATATCAAGTGTGACTTAACTCAATGTACTCTAATAAAATAGATAGTTCATGTAAAGTATAAGAATTCCCATTGCAATCTTAACCCTTCCAGACAGTGAGGGAGAAAAAACAGCCTTCCTCTTTGGCATATGACTAGCAGAAAAGCATCTAGATGATTTACAGGAAGACTTTGTTCTGGAAGGAGAAAATTATGCAACTCCAGCGTATGACCTTTAGTTTTCCCTGAAGAGTCAGGAGGCTTCTGAAAAAAACTATCAGTAGGTACAGATGTGATACGAATAAAACTTCAAAACTGTCTTTGCTAGAAGCAATGGATGTGGCCTAAGTATCTCTCCTCATGTAACATGCCACCAGTCAAAGCAAAACTGAGAGGGCATTAGATACAATTCAATAGAAGAGTGGTACATAGACTGCAGTTGGTTACTGTGACTAGTAAGACTGATAGAAACACATTTACTACCAAACCCCATGGAGATTACAGATGCAGAGGCCCTTCTGAAGAGACCTGGTCATTTCTTAGGCATCAGAAGTTGATGACTGAAGAAGGGTCAACAAATGCTTGCCAAAATATTGTGGTTTCTTCAGGGTTAAAAAAAATTATCTTGCAACCTAGCAGTTCTGAAAGGAAAGAGCATTTGTTGAAGGCAACATGAAAGCTAGGAGAGAATAATCCTGCAAAGCTACTTCCGAATCAGATTTGTTCTGCCTAGGTTTCATTGCTCGAAAATATTTTTATATTTTGCCTCATCAGATTCTTGTTTACCCCTAGAAAAAGAAATTGCAAATGGCATAGTTTTAGGGACAGAGATCCTCTTATATGAAGCCAACTCCTTGAATGCTCTTTGATAACTGGCGCAGCAGTCTCAAAGACAGATATTTTAAAATTATCATTATCAGTACACCACCAAGAATCCTCAAACATTTAGGACAAGCCAGGAAATAGCATGAAAAGCTTTACAAAGAGAGGCTTAAACAAAAGCCATTGAAACCTAAAAGAAAATTCTATACAAAAACAACCTTGAGTTACACAGCTACAGAAGAGCAGACTTGTATGTACTGCATTTTGCTACCACACATTTTGTGAATTGCACTGATTTGGGATTATGCTGCCCTGCTGTGGGAAGACACAGGGACTACAAATTATATACATGGCCTCAGATGTCAATGCATGAGACTGATAATGTGCAAGCGCATGTTGAAACATACGCAATGCTTAAAAAAGACCTTGCATTGCTATTTGCCAAACAATGTATTTCTGGATAAGGACCATCAGTTTCCATTCTAGCAAATATTGTGATCTCTGACTTTAGTTTTTAAAATACAAAAATTGGTGAGGCATTTTATCGTGCATGTTGGTGGTATGGTATTAGATCACTTAAGCTAAAGCAGTTTGTTTCAGTGCAGTAGATGGCTGTAGTCAGGCAAAACAGATACCTTCTTGTGAGTATGGCTGATGAAATTAGAGTGATGCCTCCATACTTTCTCCTTGCAACCAATCATTCTTGCTCCTCTGGCATAAGCTACCATTGCCACCGCAGTGGCAGTGGAATTAAACATGTAAATGGTCTTCATTTATGAAATCAAGATCAGTCAGAAGACTACCAACAACAGTGTTCCCACAGAACATTACCTTAGAGATCATCAGAAAGGCTCATACAGTCTTTTTCTTGCTCTTCAGTTAGTTCTTCTGTTATTCGATAAAAATAAGCACACTTGTCCCTACTGCTTCATGGGTGATGTTAAGGGTAAACAAGATGTTACACAGAAGAACTAACTGAAGAGCAAGAAAAAGACCAGAGGACCAGACTGCTGCACCACACACCTGAATCACCTGTAAAGCCAAAGCATTCCTCCTGTTCCAAACCCTTCCTATCTCCAAGCTCTGCCATGCTTCATTTTCTCACTCTATAATGAAAGAGAGGAAGACTTCTGCGTATTTTTTGTCATTTTAAAATATGTTGTGCAGCTTTTAGTGACTGCTAGAAAAATCATAGTTATCACAAAGAAATATCAGCAAAGACTTCTTAAGAAGTTGTTTCAAAGCTAACAATCTGTTAAAAAACCTAAGAGGATGTTTTTGAAACAGTTGGCACCATCTGTTTAATTAGAAAAAGGAAAAAATACTGTAGTTAGCATAAGCATTGCTTAACTCAGCAGAATAGCAAATAAGTAAAAACCCCATCAATTTCTATTTCAATAAGATCTGAATTATCTGGATTTTGCCAGAGTGAAATAGACTGTGTCATGGTAACATGTAACTACATTTGGTAACATTCTTCAGAGCATATTTCATTATTTCTCAACATCTCATAGGTACTCTAAAAATACTTAGCCACAAACCACATTTAATTCCCAAAACTCTGTGGTGAAAGCCAAGTAAACGCATTACCAACTGGGCATCTGCTTACCCAAGACCAACACATGGCATTTATCATTCTGCCAGTTCCATTACTAACATACCCAGACGCCAAATGAAGTCATCAAAAGACGTCTTAGGCAATGGAAATGAACTGGCCTTATTCAGAAGCAAAGCATTAAAATCACCTCATGGATGACACCAACATAAAACCATGGTGCTAAGCTTTACAATGCATGGGAGGGGTAAAGAGAAATGTTAAGGCAATCATACAGATGCTTAGAACTAGAAATAGCAACCTCTAATGCGCATTGTCAGCTGTTAGCAGCTTCTCTTGCCCAAGAGCATAATGTATACTTTCAGTGACAAAACAGCTGGGTGCCACCAGTCCCTCTTCTCTCAGCAACCTAAATATTGAACTCACTGGCAACCAATGCATCCTGTAAGGGCTGTCAGATGATTTGGGGTTTGTTTTTATAATAACCAAAACACAACCACTGACCAAGCCAGATTGCTTTCCCAAACAGATGCTCACAGTATATCCTGTGATGTCAGACAAGATTCAGTAAGGGTAATAAAACCCTAGAATATCTGATAAAACAGGAAAACGTGGATAACGTAGATAGTATAGATGTGCTTGAGGAACATCCATGTTGATATGCGATCCAATGCTGGCACTGCACTGAAATAAGCCTTGTGTAACTCACCATGCTGGAGATTGCAGTTCAGCATATTTCACCAGTTTATGCCCATCAGGTCCAGCACTACACTTGAGGTAGTGTGCTGAAGCAGACCTGTGGTGACACAATCCTGCTCAGGATGCCAAATCCAGGCATGCCAAAAGCCTTCTTTGCCAAAGCTGCCTTTGTTCAAGCTCAACACTGCAGGAATGTTTCTGGACCCCAGCTAGTCCTGAAAACAGCCTACATGCAACTGCACCTAAGCTGGTCAACCATAGTAACCAATAAATGAGCTAATAAGGCTTGCTAGATATCTATGGCCTGAGTTGCCCACTAAACTAACCAGATAAAGCCCTTGGGGGGTGGGGGATGGTGGTGGAGGTCACTAGACTGTGAGCAACATTTTATTTTAATCTTTCAGATTTCATGCTTGATCAGATTAGCCGTGGCTAAGAGTTCCTGCAAGCCTTTTGTTCCTAGCCCTAAGAATATCAACGAAGTGCTCTTAATATAGTGCAGCTATAGGGAATTCATATATTGCACCAACATGGTAAAAATTCCGCAAGTTCAGTAAATTATACCAATAAGTAGATACTGGAAGTCTGTATTAATACACTCGGGACTGTGAGAGATGTCATCACCTGGATATAACAATGAAGACAGAAACCCGTGATGTAAAACTGCCAGTTTAAAACTCAGCTGACTATGCTGATGCATGGCATCAGCTACTGATGTCTGCTCCAAACCTTTAACTGAATGCTTAGATCAAAGCAAACAAACAAAAATATATTAAACTCTTATAAGTGCAGACACTGCTCACTGATCTGACCCTACAGACATGCAGGAGCAATGAAAACAGCTATTCACCACAAGGACACTAACTGTCTGGAGATGACGGCATAATTTCAGAAAGAGCAAGGTTAAATTCTACTGCCAGTGGGGCACACTCAGGTAGGTGGGAGAAGCCTTGGAGGTCAGGCTTTATGGATGCGTGAACAAAGATTAGCCTCCACGTCATCCCCACTGCATTCCAACATTCCATTTTTCTTGTTTTCCTTTGAGATTGCTAGCACACAAAAACCAACTCATTCTCTCCTCTGTAATTTAATTTCGACATATTTTCCATTTGAAAGAATCATATTCAAAATGTCAGAGAATTTGCAGACTACTAACGCAACATGGAAGAGAAGATATCTTGAAAAGGGAAGGGAGAAAACATTTGCATTCATGAGTATTTGACAGCTGAATCAGTCACGTCACTGAAATTTGCAACAAGCATAATCTCAAATATCTCTTTTCATTTCATGCTGTTTTTTTAAAGAAATGCCTGATAATGCATCAAAACAACTTAAAAAGTAAAAAAATAAAAATAAATTTTAAAAAAACACCTTAATTTTTGTTCTAAAGGAACTTCTAATGAAAAACAGGAGTGGAGACATTTTATTGTGGTACATTTGTCAATGACTCCATAGTAACTTTGGAAAATAAGTACTCTTTATAAATATAAAATACATTAAAAAGCCATGAAAAAAATTGTAATACACATTCAAACTTTACCCTTTGACTCTTGGTAGTAATATTCTGTCTTCTATGCAGATGCTGCCCATATGGGATCACAGTAAATCAAGTACATTTGACCTACCAAGCTTAACATGACTGTAAGTGAATCTCAACTGCAGGATGTACAATGCTGCAGCCCTGATTGATAACTAAGAAGTCAGTTATAAATAAATCTGGAACAGTTGGGATTGACCGTTGTTTAGCACCTTCAGACAGACATTCAGGGCAACTGGCAGGGGCTTTGGAAGCTGTTTCCTATATTAGAGTCATGACAAAAATAGAAGTGAGGCTGCATTCCCTTGTCTTCTGCTAAAATAGATCTTACTCAAAAACATTTTTACAAGTTTGGCAAGGCATAACTAGTCCACTGTCAGATACAGAAAAAAAAATCATAATTGGAAGTTCCATGTTAATCTATCATGAATAGTTACTTATTGAATTAATAAAAACAAAACAAAAAAAAAAAGAAAAAGAAAAAAGTGTAGAGTACTAGATGTTAGGGACAAGGAGAAGCTGGTTGTACTACCTTTTTTTAAAAAGAAAACAACTTGTAAGTGAAGGTACAACCAATCAGATGGACCCTCAAGACCTTTAAAAATAAAATAAAAAGAGAAAATCATATATTTTACCTGTCCTTAGGAATACATGGGGTTTTTTTGAGGTTTGGGGTGTTTTGCTGCTGGTTTCGGGATTTTTCGTTTACTTTGTTTTTAAATTCAAGAACAGATGTTGCATAATAACTACTGACAGCAAGGCTGAGTTGTGAGAACGGAATAGGAAAGAGGGAGCATGCATGGGGTTTTGTTTGGTTTTTAAGTGTCTCAAATACTGTTTACAGGGCAAGCATTTGTCACAGAGTTCTCTCGCCTCCAGCGCTTAAGCTTCCAGATAAATTAAGTTGGCATTTATTTTTGTGTTTTTACAGTCAAAATGTATCTATCAAAATACTGCAGGATTAGCCAGTTCACTGACTGAACAGCCCATTGTTCTGCCAAAATAATCAGTAGCCTTAATGAGCAATTAAGAGCTTTCGGGGTCAGTGAGAACAGAATTATCTTAACATGTAGATCAGAAATTCCGTGTGTAATTTCATGCTACTGTTTCAGATCATGAGTGAACTCCCAAACTATATGTGAGGGGCATGCATGACTGCAAATAGCACGTACATAGTATAATATCAAATCACAGGAGAGATTAGGATACAACAAGAGCAATTTTATTTAGCCAAGTAACTCCCAAACAGGTTTCCCATAAACTTTTCTTTCTCAACCAAAACAGGTCTGCGTAGTGTTTTGCTGACAGATCTGAAACTGCCCCGCCTGCACACTCTAAACCACTCCAAACCAAATCAGCTCCATCCATCATCAGTTCTGTGACCATGGTGCCAGCCTGCCTTCTCCTAGCAGAGCTCATTGCTGTGGTTTAGCACTCAGCAAGTCCTGATCCAGACCTTTGTGGTTCTGAGCCAGATCACGGCTTCTTGGGTCGGAACACACATAAAGCAGACTCGTGCTTCTCTACAGAATACTGTGTACCCAATTCACCAGTGACTTCCAGCTACTGTTCCAATATGCACATTCTACAATATGCAAACTGCAATGGAATCAGCACCAGGAAACCTCTGCAACTTGCCTTCTAAAGTAAGCCTGGTATAAATTAAAGCACGATTCAAGGACTCCAAGCTTGCTGCAGAAGTACACACACAGGACCGCATTTCAGTCACTGAGTTATGGGGGGTTTTCATTCATGACAACTGCTGAAGAAATGCTTGTTTGAAGAGAGAAAATTCACCATAAAGAGTCAAATCTCTTCTTTGTAATGGATTGCCACATTGCAGATGGAGTTTCCTTTTACCAGAACAACCTACATAAATGTATTTTAAATTAATTACCTTTAGGTGGAAAATATGACTTGCTTTCAGCTTTGTGAGGCCAGTCCACCACAAGAGGTCCAAACCTACGAAAGCTGGCAGTGATCTCATCTACAAAAAACAAATGAGGCACCTTAGAGAGAATCTGAAGACTGACAGCAGCAAGGTAAAAATTCTTACTTTTAAAAAAAAAAAACAAAACCCAACAAAACCAACAGATTATTTCCTACACCTATTAAGAACAGTGAAAACTGCAATAATGTACATAGAGGATGCCTAAATATTCTTTCACTTCTATACTATACGTGGTTGCTTAAAAAAGTGATTTTACATTCCACTAATGCAAGTTTGCAGCAGGATTAAATGCAAACATGATCTACCAGAAGTGAATATGCTTCAGCTGTGGTCTATTTCTAATTATAGCCACAAAGCAGGGTCAGATGCAGCCACATGGGACTGACGAAGGAGCTACATGTCAGCATGGCCACTCCTTGTAGCATGCCCTAGAAAGCAGGCTGCATCAGGTCATGAGACTGGGGATTTCACCTTCCTCTATCCCCTCTGGAAATCTGCCTTTGCTTTTTAAGCATCAGTTTAGAAACACCATGGAGCACACATCTCAAACTGTCCTATAGGACAATTTTGTTTTACATGCAAATGCCTGAGAAAAAAGTATTTTACTTTTTTCTCAATGCATTTATTTGTCTACTTTAAAGAACAAATTAAATTGTGTCTAATGTGTTGCTAGATAGATCAGAGCAACAATGCATCAGGAGAAAAGTCCGTAAACAAAGACAGTGGGTTTCCAATTTTTTAATTGCTGTTTGAGATATGTCCAGTTTATCTGATCCCAGGAGCTGCACATCAGATTTTTCAAGTTACTAGAGCCACAAAACACATACTGGATAACTCAGGAGCTGAAGGAAAAAGGTGTTACTGAAGTAGACCTCTCATGGGAGAGGGTAGCAGCTCCCAGGTGGCCGTGTTACTTCCTCACAGGACAGGCTGAGCATCTATCTTAATTCTGAGTGACCTGGCAATCTTCACATCAGTTGTACCTGTTGGCCTGCTTCTTCTTACAGCTGGGGATTCAGCAGTCCCTGTATCAAGAGTGCTGCAGCTCATGATGTGACAGGAACTGCATTTGAGCTGTTCATAAACCACAGACTGACAATTCATACTATTTCCTTATTGAAATTGCATGTGGTTTAGACTTCATTTTTCTAGGATCAGATTCAGAGATCCCTCTCTCTTCATTATAAATCATCCTCAAATTCCCTCTGTAATACAATTGAAGCTAGATAGTGGTGGCTATAATATGAAAAATACACCCAAAACTGTCATGATTTTGGTTTGGGAATCAGGGTGTGTGGGGGGACCCACAAGTAGAGCAGATTTTGAGATTGAGAAAACACATGACGATCCCTACTAAGCTGTTTATTATTCTGTAAACATATTAATTGCCTTACATTTGTCAACTGAACACTGCATGTATGCTGGGTATAAGAGCTTATTAATTAAAACTCGACTTATTTTTGTAAGGACTGTATTTAAAATGTCCTTAAAGTCAACCACATCTATTAAATAGATCAGGGAAAGACTACGGAGGAGTGACAGTACCCACTACGTTCCCTTTTTCAGCTTTCCCACTTTACATACGTGGGAACACATGCTGTTATTGAAGATTAGCAGACCTGCTATGCAGCATTTCTGTATCCATCTCTTCTGATCTACAGTACAAAATAATGTCAAGTAAATTCTCAGGTGTTGAAGGGGGTGGTGGTGTTTGTTTTAAATAATGCCACAAGCACTACAAGCGACATACCTGGGAAAATACATTTGTTGTTGTGAAAATCTGACCTTTTTAAAGTAATTATATAAAAGCCAATTCCCACATCTCACCGGTGTATCTTATTCACAGTACCTTCATCAATGTCAGGAGGAAGACCTCCAACAAACACCTTTCTAGAATAGCGTTCCACTCTTTCACCATTCTGACAGCGTGTTGGAGAGCTGAGACCCGATGATAAAGACTGATCACCATGACTGTCGTCTAGGAAGCCATCTTCAAAAGGAAAGAGTGAAGAGCGACCTGTAACAGATTTTGTAGTATCTATAGTTAACGCTATTTCCTGGAGAATTAAGTATTTCAATAAAAAAACGTATTTTCCTTTTACTGTTTTGCTTTAACAGAATTTGCATTCAAGGGCCCAGCTAAGTGGTCTAGTTATCCAAATTATGTTCATTAATATTGCTTCTATTTTTCCAAGACTATATTATCCTTACAAGACAATAAACCTAATTTAGCTTTAAAACAAACCCTTGCAAATGGCTAACAATGAAAACTAACAAGTTATCCAATTAAATTGTGTCATAGCTATAAAAAGAACCCTTGTAACATTCACATTTCAAACTGATTCTTAGAGATTCAAATCTTCCATAACAGATCTTGAAGGAATGATCTTAAAGAGCAGATCCCTCAAGCCATTGCACTGCAGAGCAGGACAGTCTCCTTCAGAGTGCTTTACAGGGTCTTAACCACAAGGGCTGCATTGCTTCCTTCTCGAGTGAATAGAGGCCCAATCTGAGCAGGGGGGCAAATAGCAAAATAAAGATAGAAAACCTTTGTATTGTGGATATTAAACATGTAGGTGAAGCAAAAAGCTTTGCTAACCAACAAATAAAATCTTTAAAATCTTATTAAATAAACCACAAAAAATTGTACTTGAAGAAAAAAATTGCTAGCTAAGACAGCCTGTGAAGCTGTTACTCAATGTTAAAACACCCTTTCAGTAATGAGTTAACAAAAAGCAACATAAATGGCTGCTACTCAGTTCATTAATGAAAAGTAAAGAATTTATGTGATCATCTGATGCAATTAACTTGTTGCTATTACTACCAAAATATACACACATTATCTTAAGTACAGATTTATTAACTCAGAAGATAAAGAAATATTCAAAGTCTGTATGTGAGCAACACTGTAGAACATGCCAACTTTAGAATTTAATAATTCCCTATACACAAGTTGAAAAATAAATCCTACAATGTAGAGAGATGCATAAATGGGAACTGTGTCTCAACTCTGAAAAGCCTAATTATCCCCCAGGTCATGGAGGATTGCTCCCAGAGATGGAATTACAATTAATTGATATAAACAGTTTACAGGGGGGGTTAATGAAAAATATAAATGGCAGGGCATGTAATTAAATTCAAAGGTAATAGATCACATGAAACTGACTTCCAGCAAGAGCTAAGGAAGAATTAATACCATACTGGTATTAACAGCACAGGAAAGTACAGGAAATAAAGACAGGGGCAAGGAGAAAAATCAAGACATGCAGAGGAACTCTACTAGTCAGAAAAATGTATACACTCAAAATATCAGTAATAGAGTCTCCAGTAGGAAAGGACAGATTACAAAAAAAAGCAGCAATCCTGTATATGTAAAACAAGCTAACAAACCAAAACCAGGAAAGATGTTCTGACTGACACTGAACTGATTTTTTATGAACACCGGGCACAAGAAGAGACTTGATCAGAAAGAATATCTTGAATGCACAATGTTGGCAGAGATCACAGATACGAAAATCCACCGAAGTGAAAATCTTACTGTGCTTTTAAGCACCAACATAAAAAACAGGGTAAATGCCACAGAGAAGGATTTAGAGATGCTACTGTTCAAAGTCTAGTGTAACTGGTTCCAGAAATGGTTGGTTTAGAGCATAAAACAGGAAAGACTATTGATGAATATTTTGTTAATGGTCAAACAGGTCATGCACATATATAAACATATGCATTTCAGCAGGAAAGAGAACACATGCATGAGAGAAATAATAATTAGGAAGGCTAAAATTGTGTATCAAATCAGAAAACCCATTGAAACATAGGAAATTTGAAAATATCTATAACAGATTGACATTATTAAGAAGCCCCCCGCCCCCTTGACCTTCTTGTAAAAACAAAACAAAACAAAACCAACAAAGAACAAACACAAGCCATTAGTGGAAGCTGCCATATCAAATTAATAGATACTAGAACAAGGTGTTCAACTAAAATACAGGTCTACAGAGGAAGCTAAATAAGTGCTGAGTTCTGAAGGAAATAACAAAACTGCACAGCAGCTTAAAAAGCAAAATATCGCCACTTAGCCAGGTGTTTGACAGCCTGCAAGCTTTGTACTAATATTAAGTAAATGCAAAAGATGATCTAAAACTTTATAGTTAAGTGTAGAGTTAAATGTATGAAGTATACATTTAAAATCACGGAAAGCATACAGACAAGGGAACAGAGAATGACTGTTCCCTGTCTCTTCCAGTAAGGGGAATCTAAGGTGCATTGAACACAATCAGTACATGGCAAGGCCAAAAGCAAGTCAAACTGTGAAACTCCTTGCCACAAGCTCTTTAGGATGCTGGAAAGTTTATGTTGGTTCAGAAAAGGGAATGAGCAAGAACAGGAGAAAAACCCATTCTGAAGCAATAAATATTGAGACATCACCTCAAGAAATGCCCAGGGGCAAATCTCTGGGAGAGTATTATGGGAAAGCATCATTAAATGCCCCATTTTTATATTCCTGCGCCCATCCCCTGGCATCTCTGAGTTGTCAGTGTAGCAGAACAGATTTTGAGCTGATTTCCCATAGCTGTGGTTACATCTGTACCTGAAAAACTGGTTGTAAAAGTTAAAAACAACATACCTAAAAGAATATGACTCAACAGCTCTAAGCATGATAGCTGTGGAGAAATGCTTGCCTCTTTACTCGAAGAAAACAGAGGATCAAGTAGAACTGACAGGTTATGGCAAGCCCCAGGAAATTTCTGACAAAACCTCTTCTCACTGAACATGCTTAGTCACCAGGACAGAATCAAACACTAATTAAAATATCTAAGTAGAATAAACATTAATGAGTCCCTGCACAGATTTGCCTCTGGACACTGCATATTACCACAATGTAAACGGTAAATACAGTAGCAGAGAGGGATATATGAGAACATTTGATAAACAACACATCATTTTTAACAGTCTACTGCAGAATTTCATGTTTCTTAAGGTTAAGAAAGCTCAAAACAACATTACAAAATTCAAAGTAATGAAAAAGAATGAATATCAGACTTTAATATTGTATGAATGAGGCAAGTCACAAAATCCCTAACATTATTGACAAGACACACTCAGACGCACACACAAAATCTACATACTATAGAAAAGCCTGAATTTTACATAGAAAACAATTATGGTGTGAAACATGCCTTTTGGTAAAAAAAAATAAAATTCTGAAAGTCCAGCACACTCAAAACTTGTTTGCCCTGTTTCGTCATCACTACAACTCATATAAAACATGTATGTATAAAACTGTACCCATCACAATTCCTGCCACATTACTGTATTTTGCTTCTACAAGTAAATATGACTTTTTACAAGGCGTGTAGTAGGGCATATAGGACAAGGGGGGACAGTTTCAAACTGAAAGAGGGTAGATTTAGATTGGACATTAGGAAGAAATTCATTACTGTGAGGGTGGTGAGACACTGGCGCAGGTTGCCCAGAGGAGTTGTGGATGCCCCTCCCTGGCTGTGTTCAAAGCCAGGCTGGATGGGGCTCAGAGCAACCTGGTCTAGTGGGAGGTGTCCCTGCCCATGGCAGGGGGGCTGGAACTGGATGATCTTTAAGGTCCTTTACAACCCAAACCATTCTGTGATTCTAAGAGTTGCAAGAAGTTAATGGTATCCAACTGATTCCCACCTCCTTCCCTACTTAGGTGCCATTTGATCAACCTGGGAATACTTGCCAAAGTCCTAAAATGAAATTAAACAGTATTCACATGCACAGAGAGCGTACAATATTACACACTCTGCATACTTTACAATTTGTTTCAGTACCATGAGAGCACTGAAAAAGTGAAAATATTGGGATGCTGTCAACATCTGTATACAATCACTTGTTCTCTGGAAGCAGGAAGAAATAGGAAGGTAAGTTTGTGAGGAAAACAAATATTTTCTTTCTGTTTTAGCTGTCAAAAGAACACTAAAACCGGTTGCTTTCAAACAAAGTCAGCTCAAATTCTGTATTATAAACTTTGTTAGTACAGCCTACTACCACAATCAATACTTACTCATTAGTACTGGCATTCACAATGTTCTACCTAGGACAACCCAATGTAATACTCAAGTGTGGTATGTAACGAAAGGTGTTTCATCTAAGAAAAAAGTATTTTATAAATGTTCAGTGCACTACTTAAATAATGCAGTTCTACCAAAAAAAAACAAACCAAACCAAAAAAACCTGGAAGCAATCTTTTTATTGGAACACTTTGCATTTAAAGTTGTAAGTATGTATCATGAAAGTCTTTACACTCAGTCATCCTCCAGTTCACTAGTAATAGCAACACACTTGAAGTTATCAGCTCAAAATCATCGTTTTAAGCTGCTATTAAAAGGGAGATGTTTTGCAAACGAAGAATATGAGATTCATTTATAAGAAGCAATTGATCAACAAAATATTAAAATTGGTAACATCATCTCATCACAAGAGAACTAAATATTTATTTCTCCCACTATTCAGCAAACAAAACATTTAGTAAATACTTTTACCTCTTCTTCGCCCATAGCTCCTGGCTGCATGTAAACACAGAAGAAAATTGTCGGTACAGCTGTCATTAGATTTAGCTCCAAAAGCAAAGAAAATGTAGCTTCTACCTCTTCTCTTTTTCCCCTCCCACCATAAAGAAGAAAAAGACATTCAAAAAGTGCAAGATGAAATTCAAACAACCCCAGACAAGAGAAAAAGTTTGAAGAAGACACAGCTGGGGGAGGGGGAGGGCAGGGGGGAAGAAAAAAACAAAAGAAGAAACAAAAAAAGGAACATACCTGCTGTGCAAGTTTTTACATAGCAAAGGTATTTAAAAAAATCAGGCATATCAGACTTACAGTACTATAAAATAATAATTTAGGATTACGGTTTTAAGAGGCAATAAACATGACATCAACAGCAATCCTAATAAAAATAATTTATTTTACATTTTATTAATTAGATGTGGAGAACATTTTCCAATTATGTTTCAATTTAAATAATTAACCATCTGTAAATACTAAAATCCTGCCACAACAATATGAACTCAATAGCCAGTATGTTCAGATGAATAAAAACAGATTGACAAAACATCTTTATAACTACCAGAATTAATACAGCATTCCGATGAGACATGCGTAAACGGCAAAATCCACAACGTTGTACGAGTGCAGAAGCATATTTCACAATATAGTAGGAAATGCAAAAAGCAGCATTTTTTTATCTGAAATTTTAGAATACCAGACGATAATCTGGGAAACAGTGTCTTCTACACAGGGACCTCAATCTGTCACAAAAATACCTGTAGTCTTCCAAGGTAAAGGCTAGGGACCAGGTGGAGCTTTTCAACAGACAGTGAGCTGAGGCAGTAATAGAGCCTTATTTTGTTTCTTTTTCTCTTCACCATTGCAATACTACTTGTGTTCCTTCTCCTTCCCAACCCCATCTCTTATTTCCAAAATTTAACACAGTGCCTTACAGTCCTGCCCTACACACCCAGGTGTGATTCCTCTAGCTCTCCCTACAACCCCCCCTTAGTCCACTTCACCTTCTCCTCACTCCCTCCTTCTATATCCCAAGTGTGCTCTACCATGTAACCTTCTGTTCTTCCCATTTTTCTATTTCCACCTTCAAAAGCATGTCCTGAGGTGTCCCACCATTCCCCTCAGCTTTTCCTGCCTACTTTTCTTCGGCCAGCAATTCCATAACAGATCAGTTGTGGCTAGTTGAGAACTACTCATCTGCTGACTGGTCTACTGGCTGTCACCTCTGAGTGGCCTCAGGGGCCACCCAGAGCAAAGCTGAACCTCCTTCAGCACAGGCACTGGTAACCTCTCTTCTACCCAAGTAACTTCTTCCTCAAGCCCTGAAGAAACGTGGTCTCAGACACCACACACCTACATCTTTTTTCCCCTGCCATCAACGAGGCCACAAAAAAGCAACTACACAAATGTTTCATTAGGGGGATAAAACATTTCAAAGACTATGATGAACAACTGCTTCACAATTTCTGTTTAAGAAAGACAGTAGAAGCTGTTTGTTTGAACTACCATACAGCCACGATGAGGCAGCTGGTAAGCCCTGAAACAGCTCCTTGCACAGCAAGCAAAAGGGAGGATTAATACTAGAGCTGGCTTTGCAGCAAGAATTAATCCTCCTCCTTTCTAGTTACTGCTAAAGCCATGTTTCATTACTTATTATGATGGCAAAGAATCACTGTCAGACCTCACGTAGCAGGTCCTTGTCTTGCTGAATGCCCATACACTAAAAACTAAGCATGTGTCAAGGCATAGCTATCAACACGATTTGAGAGTAAGTGATTTCAATGAGGTTTCTCAAACAGAATGCTACTAATCTAAAAATTAAATAAAGCAGCATTACTTTAGTATGAGATGAAAAAGACTTCTGTGTTGCTTTTTAAGACGACAAAGCTTTACATGCTTAATGTAAACATTTGGGCTCTGAACAAGGTAATAGAATATAATGGCAGAAATCTACCACAGATGTTGATAAATTTTAGAATAACCCATTGCCATTCATGTAATATAACATTTCTATGTTATATTGTACTGCACAATATTACTTTTATCTTATATATGCACTCACATAATCTTTTTATGTCTGTAAAGAAGTTTTACTGAATACTTATTGTATATTTACAAATTGCCTGTAAATTCTAGGGGGAAAATAGTGCAATGCACTGAAGCAGGAAGACAGTCAGCCTAGTCAGCTTTTGCTGGTTTAAAAACATTGCATCACATTTAAACTCAAAGGCGGCGAAGTTTCACCATTATTGATTACATCATGTATATATACACACACACACAAAATTTGAAAATTAACTCAATTTTATCCACTGTTTCCATTAAAATGTTACTTTTTCCAACAAGCTGACAGTCGGTCAGCCACAGCAACTTCAGAATATCGACACACATTTTATTGTGTTGTTTACACAGGATGCAAAATAAGAATGCGTCATTTGAGACAAGTTAATAAAAAATACCTGTCTCATTTGTAAGTCAAAAGTCCAGAGCACAACAGATTCAATAGAAGGAATGCTTCAACAGGTAAATTTCATAAAACCTCCAGTTTGAGTAAATATTTTGGAAAAGAAACAATTATTCTGCAATGAAGATATTTGGGAACAAATAAGAAAATTATTGCACTATTACAAACAATGAAATTACCAGTGTTATAGATCTGAAGTTACTTTCTCTCTTGGGCAATTCCAACAGCAGACAAAAGAAAAGAGACTGAGAGCTCCCAAAACTGTACCCACCACTGATGTAGTCACTCCCATATACTGGTTTTGGTGCCAAATATGAACGTCATTTCGCACAGAAAACCATCTCCTGAAAGGTTTCAAAATCCCATGCAAAAGTGATTCTTTCCTAGGTAACTCATAAAACATTAGCGTTAATGAAAACACAGCTGCTTTAAGAAGTGATGGCTGCATTTTCCCATGTAAAAATGTGAAATTGTTGCAAACAGGCACTGATCTGTTGTGCAACTCCCAGAATGATCATCACCACTGGTCTTAGTGTTTCTCCATCCCTCTGCAACTTTAGCTGACAGGTAGAGTTACATAACCACAATGTCCCAAATTGCATATACTCAGACACGAAGGAACAACACATTCTTTTTTACCTGCTGATAACTCTCCTGAAACTGTTAACTCACCTCATCCCAGAAGCTGAATTTATCTGTACAAACATGAAACTGTATGTTGAAGAACAGAACCCTGAGCTTTTAACAAACAAGCAAAACAGGCTCCCCAAACCCCAAATCTTGCAATGTAATTAAGTTTAGTGTTAATGCTACTGGAATTCCCAAAAGCCTGCAGCTAAGATTACCCATTGTTTCAATAAATCAAAACACACTCAACTGAAATGCTCAAATTTTAGCTGCATCTCAGAGAAAGCTGTATGAAACTGATGAAATATGACTTAGATGTTTGCAAAATGCAAGCCTTTAATCTGGCAGTGAAGGGAGAAGGGGTCAGCTGGTGGCATAAGAACACTTGCAAAATTTTGTGAAGAGCCACAGAACTCTTCAGATAACATGGTTTACGAGATAGACATAGCTGCATGACACATAGGAGCACATATCCACACCCCTCAAGGATTCAGAAGGAAGGAGTGACCTAGCAACCCTTGCCCATGGTCCTGAAAAGGCAGAGGATCAGAACATCCACAGTGTGACAATGTTGGCAAGAGAAAAAGTTATGTGGATGAGGGAAGTTACTCTGCTGTTTAAAGTCACTCTTGCTCAACTAATATACATCCTGAAAACCAAGAGCACACTCAAGCAACAGAACATTGCTTATTGTGTATCAACAAGGAAACCACCTTCATTCTTCAGCTGACCGCTTTGGCTGGGAATAAGTTTGGTTTTGTCCTGTTGTTTATGTTGGAAGGTTCCAACACAAAAAGGGACATTGTGTAATTTGCGTGATAAAAGCAAACCATGTAAATAAATACCAGAATTGCACAAATGATTTCTGAGAATTATTAGTAAGACAGGTGCTGCAATTTATTTGAAAGAGATGAAACCAAGTGACAACCTACAGAAAAGAAAGGACTTTGACTAAAACATATTCTTACAAACTTAGCGTACATCAAAACAGACATGAACCGTATAGCTCAGCTAAAATACCTGTGAGAGCTCATCTGCAATGCCCTGCTGGGTATGACCAACGAACCATCCATACAAGTATTCAGTCTTCAACAGCAACACTAGAAGAGCATGTTAAGACCAGCCACTATCAGGGATATATATCCCTTCCGTTACCTTAGGATTCATAGTGCTTAGATGAAACATGTTAGGAGGCTCACTCTCACCTACTTCTAATACTTGATCAAAGGCCTTTTGCCAACAATTTGTCTAATGCTTTTTTGAACCTGTTGATACAATCTGCTTCCACAAATTCCTGTGACAGCAAGTTCCAAAAGTAAACTGCAGAAGCACTTCCTTTTGCAGGTTTTAAGTTGATCTACCAGAAGTTTCACCAATTTCCCTGTTAGTTCTAGTTTGTGGAACATGGTGAACAGCAGTTTTGCCTCCCCTGTGGTTTTTCTAAGGCTCCAACACATTCACTTTAAGCCTTCTCCTTCCCAAACTGAAGCGTTTCAGCTTCTTTAATCTCTTGGCGACTCAGTACAGTCACAGTAAAGACAGACTGTAAGGAAAAACAATTTTAAGATCCAGATAACATTGTATTCTAGCAGTTAGTTATTTTGATAATACAAAATTAGGAAAAATCATCTCTATCTGAAAAAAATAAAATAAAATAATAAAATAAGCTTCCAAAGGGGATAGAGAAAACTGAAATATAGCAGTGAAATTGATGTTTATTAGCAGCCTCATTGAAAGTTTGAAAACCCAGTTATGTGCTGTCACTGGTTTAATCTATTCCTGTGGAATAGCATTATTCCACAGGAAGGCCACAAGAGCACTTTTCCACAAAAAACTATGCATGTTTTAGGGCTTATTCTTGTTTACTACTCTGGTCTCAAATCACACCTGTAACTGGACTGGCTATACTCATCTAAGGCTCATAGTATGCACCGTTCACAATACATTTCAGTTGAAAGACAACAGAAAATAAAAAACAAGTGGCACTTGGGAAAAATGGGTATCGGTGATGACTACACGAAAGCTCAACCTAGAAACACGTATCATCTGACATGATTCAATTAAATGCTGACACAATACATCAGTACAAGGCGGCGTAATAATAACTTACAGTTCAATATCCCTGTGAACCAAGCCTTTGAAGTGAAGAAACACTTGCGAAAACAAAAACCACCTTACTTCATCTCCAGGAGACAACAGATGTTAGTCATGTGAAACAATAAGTACCCACTTTAACAGCTTAAACTCTAGTTAAGGCTTCAATTTTTATGGTTCAGGAGCTGTGGGGGAAAGCTGCCCTGGGAAGACAGCTAGCTGCACGGGGGAGAAAGTCAGTGGAACAATCAACAAGCTTGACTGAAACACAATCACCTTCTTAAAACAGATTTTTTTATGAAGCCGATCAATCACACGCTGATAATTATTCAACATATTACTAACACTACCATCAAGAAAATTTTCTGTATAGAAACTTGAGTATTATTCACCTACATCAAGCAGATCAAAAGCTTTCAGCAGCTTCATTATGACTTTAATTAAATAACTCGCAAGAGAACTTTTTCAAATGCATCAAACCTTATTAAAAATCTGATAACTTCAGCCTATAGACAAGCTGATGTACTTCCAGTACATTCATATAGGAGATAATATGCCAAATTAATTGTTGATTTCTCTTTTAAAACAGATTCTAACAGCAACATAAAACTGACAGGTTGTGAAAGGTCCTCTTCACAGATTTCAGCAGAGGTATGAACAAGATTAATTTGTGCTAGAGCCTGAAGAGTGCATGATGCTCCTTACTGAAATAACTGTAAAATTAAGAAACTGAAAACACATTTATTATAATGTTATTTAATTATGTCAGACCATGAAAATAATCTTTACTGGTTAGGCACACCTCTTAAAATTTTTTCTTTATTTTAGATGAACTAAAACGTCTAAGCCATGAGATCTTATATGCCAAATAAGATAGTGACTTACAAATTCCTGACATTTGTTCTCGGGGAGACTTCTTTTCTGACCGTTTATCTATTACTTTTTTATAATATGGGATTGGATCTGCACATTGTATATGGATCAAACAATCAAAGCATTTAAAGGAAATAACAGACTTGTGAATCCATAAAACTTTAACTCAAAATAATGAGATCTGCACTCTTTCCATACCATAGAGAAAAGTAAATCTAATCAGGTAATTTCAAATACAGAAATAAGCGACACCATTTATTTGTATTATCACATTTTGCAGAGATTTACTAAAAAGTATTTTGAGATTTTAAAAAACATTCTTTCTTCACTGTTGGTACTTATCTTGTTCGTGCAATAAAGTGTCCACACTTATACCAAATATACACAAATATCAAAGATACACATTTCAAGGAAGTCTTAAAGACCCATCTTAAATTGAATTAAAATAGCATTCTCTCCAGGAAAAAAAAAAGCATTTCCAGATTTGAAATTTTGGAGCTAGAAGAGCTAAAGGAAAGTTTATTTGACAAGACTGGGAACCTCCTTGATTTATAAGGCACCAGAATCTTATTTCTAACTTGGAAAACTCATTTGTAATCTTGAAGCAGTCAGCAGTTCGGAACAAGGCTTGCTTTAGGACACTGAGTTGTCCAATAATATTCTAAGATGAGAAAGGAAAATATGTCAAGTTTTTTCATTTAAATAGTGGGTCTCAAGTTCCTAGAGATCTGGAAGTTTCTGAGTGAATTACAGTGCCAGTGAAAATGAATCAATGAACTGAGAGAAGGTGATAGAATAAAGTGTAATTATGCAATGTATCTTGGCTATAACAGTATCTCTGCAGCACACACCTTGAACTCGCTGAAGAACTCGTTTTGCTGAAGTAACAAAAAGCAAAAGAACAGAATAATCTAGGAACTCTTTTTTTGTGTCAGTAAAATATACAGACTGAGATCAAGCATTTGTGTGCATATAACAAGAAATGCAGAGGCAAGAAGTGCATGCAACATAGTCAGAATTTCTATCAACTGATTTGAAGATTTCCTTTGGATTACAATAAAATTCTGAGATGAGACATATGACATGTCTTGGTAAAGTACTAGACTTTGGGCCACACATCCAAAGTTCCTTTGGGAAACGTTCTTGACTTTGTTCATTTCAGTCAATTAATTTGCTATAATGTACATAAAGTTTATTTTATCTAGATAAGAAGCAAGCTGATAAATGAACATGATGTGATAAAAGTCAGTAAGTCATGTGCATAAAAGTATGGGGAAAAATAAGATTTACATTTGGGAGAATAAAGAATTAAACTTGGTTCACTACATTAACTTTTGGGTTCCTTGCCACAGTATGTTTGCACTGAGCTTTATGTGCACAGAAATCCACTTGCTTCCAAAGAAAGTTTTCTATATATTAGTCTGTTATTGCAGAACTCTCACCCCACTTTTTCAAGGATGGCATTTGCAATTATTTTTACTTCAACATGTTTCAGCATTTGAGATTTTGAGGGGTTACTTTTCATGATGAGCAATGGAATAGAACAGCTTGTTTAGGAAAATAATGCTCTTTCTCCCCCTTTTTCTATAGCTAGAAAAGTTGTTCACAAAGAGCAAGACTTCTACCCTCCAGTCTTTTTAAAGAGGTCTTTGAAAGAAAACATATAATACAAATAGTTTAGGTTTGGGAATGGGGATGAATTATTGCTCATCCAAGAGTGGTTCAAAAAGTGGTTCTCTATTGCCACTGATAGATGGGCTGGATGTGCAGATGGGCACTGTGATAATTTGGTGATATAAGCCTCAACAGTCCCTTCTGGTTCACTTTTTTCCAATGCTAGCAATGCAAGCATTGCCAGCAATCTCCCTGATAAAATGAACTGAAACACATACACAGTTGAATTCCATCACTGAAAAAATACAATCTACAGGCAAGTTGTATGCAGTTAAGGCCCGCACACTGGCCCTCAAACTCTTGATCAAACACATGAACTGCATTTCATACACAAAACTATTGTTTAAATAGCTTAGGTTTTCCTTCCTTAGGCATACTGAGCAGCCAAGCATCTGTGCAGGATTACCTATTTTAATTTCTTTGGTTTAGTTTAAAAAACAGATTAATGATTAAACACATATTTCCAACAGCCAGGGTGATAGGAACTTCCTTTATATTGCCTCCAATCTACCAAACCTAATTCTGGACTGCAGTTTCATCTCTTCTAGCATCATATATAATGCTTGTGGAATAGCCTGGCAAATCTTGTTCTTAAAATTCCACAGAAACAGATGGCACTCATCCACAATAGAGAGGATCACACAGAGGAAAGGAAAGCACATTGGTGAGGTTATGAGGCAGGAAAAGTGAGAGGAAAAAAAAACAAACAAGAAGGTAGTAAAGAGCTACAAAGTTGGATTAAAAGGAAGAAAATTTAAGAAATCTTCCTCTGCTAGGAAGACTGTAGCAGTTACTGATAAGAGATAATTGCCTTCAGTAACAGTCAAATCAGATCTCAGAAAGTACAGACGTTAATACAAAAAAAAAAAAAGAAGAGAATAAAGAAGAAAAAGCATGTTTTATTGCTCCCCTGCCTCACCCCCCCTTTTTTTTTTTAATTGAACAGGTATAGAAGTGACTTTGAGATATCAGCTAGCCCACCTCACAGCTCTCAAGACAGCATCAAATCTAAGTGTTTGTACAGCTGGTTCTGAAAAACTTAACAAGGTTATGTACACAGTGACATTTCACACACTCTGGGACTCTTAGGAATTCTTCTGCCTTTGCTATGTCACACTTCACATCATTAATTTCTTCCCTCCAGTTAAATAAACTGTGGTCTCTTCACAACTAAATCAGGTCTAGTTTTGCAAACCTTATTAGCTCTCTCAGTGTCTCCCTTTACATTATTTCTTATATGTTAATAAGCTAGTAACTCATTAGTAACCCAACTTGCCAATTGGGCTAAAAGGTTCAACAAATTCCTATAGGCAGGTACCAAACTATTAGAAGAGACTGATGCCTCTCGAAATTTAGCTGCACAGTCTCCCAGAACATTATCAGTACCAAAAAAACCCCAAAACTTTTATTGGCTATTAAACTGCCAACCCAAGATTTTGCAAGACAAAAATAACTCAATAAACTTCCTATTCAGAGCGGCTCATCTCAAGGTATACCAATAGCACTGGCGAAAGATTTAAATATTAAATGCGATTTCAGCAACTTGGTTATATGTAAACACTACAAGCATTTGAAAACAATACATCAGAATACAGGAAAATACAGGAATAGCCAAGTGCAATAGCTCTTGGAGACAAGGAAATTTTAAAGCCAATAGATGCATGAAAATAAAAAATGAAATTGTTTTGCTGCCGCTATACTTTCAAGTTGTGGCCTGATGACTTCCCCACATAATTATTATCTATATTAATAAAACAAACAAAAACTCTACACAAACACGTAAAAAGGTGCCCCAAACCCTTGACTTAACGGATTTTTCAAATTATTTTATTCAGAATAAACAGATCTATATTACACTAGCAAAAAGAAGAAAAGACAGTCAGATGGAGAGCAAACAGTACCAGACCTCACAGATGACACATTTTCATATGAGACAAGAATGAACATTGGAAGCAGATGGAACATTCGAAGCCCAACAGCAGTGCAAAGTCACTGTGCAGAGCAGCTTTAGGAAAATAAAATTCCGCGTTTCACAAAGGTTTTTTCTCATTTGTTGGTTTAACTACCTTTAGTCTAAACTAATTTTATAGAAGTTCGTTTGGGATCCCAGCAATAGAGTTCAGTGCTTCCCTAGAAAGATCACACACCCTCATTTAGTCCCTGCCACCCTTTTTCACCTGCTATACTTCTCTCCCACTAGTGTTTATTATTGGTTTTCTGGATTTTACAAACAGCATTAAAGATGGCTCACTATCTAGCACATAAGTGACTGTGTATTCATGCTGATGATTTAGTCCTTTTTATGTAATTAATTAAAAAGAAGCACATATTAACTCAAGAGAACATCCAGTGTTCCCCAAAGAGAAGCATCAGTGACAGAAATGTATGACTGCAAATGAGAGTGAATACAAGCAAGAGAAGGGGATAGAGGACACCTTTGAAATAATTTTGGCAAAGCAAATTAATTTATTTTCAGGTTTTGCTTAGTATTGTAAACATAACTTTTAATTAGCATTGCAAACATCTGCTAAAAGTATCATCAATAGATGTTTTCTCTTTATGTTCATACATAAAAATAAAAATCAATAATTTAATTTATGCCACATTTCCCCTAGAAATTACAGTATCAATTGCATTTAACAAGGTGCTGTAGATGAAAGTTTATAAAAATTGTTCTACTGTTTAGCTCAGTATTAATGACATCATTAAAAAGTTAACGAACAGATGTTCTTGATTAAAAACACTGTTTCAATTAGAGAAATTTCAATTAGAGCTAGTATAAGACAAAAGGTATTGATTTTTCCCTTTGCACAATGTTTCAAACTAAATACTTGCATCTTCCTTTTGTTTAAATGCTCTTTAGGATTATATTCAGATATCTCTTCTCAATAGAAGCCTAATTCCGATAGAGAACTTCAGCACCCCTACAATATTCACACGTGCAACAGCCTGTGAATGTACACAAGCACAACGCCAGTAATGACAAGAAGAGATTCATAGTAATTAAGCACTTTAAAGTAATCTATCTCACTAATTTCATTATTTCAGAGCTCAGTGCTTTGACATGATGATGATTTATAGCTTTGCACAATGACAAAAAAATAGTGGTAGTAAGCTCTACACCAAGCCCTGCCAACTAAGCAAGAATACTCAGAGAGATGAATACCCCTCAGAAAAGTTCCCCTCTCCCTACAACACGTGAAGTAAAGGTTTGCATTGCTGTTGGCATGAGCCCATGTTATCTTCCAGCTTCAACAGACTGCATACACTGTTGGCAAGAAACTGAGCTTTGAGTAATAAATCTAAAAGATTATTACTGTGTCCTCACAGGAAAAGAGAAAAATGCTTATGTGGCAATGACTATAAATAGAATGTGAAGGTTGGATTTGCAGATTCAGCAGACAGTGTTTGGTTTCACATAAATTATATATCAGATATTACAAGTATTACGATTTAAAGAAGTTACGTAAATTTTCCAAATTGTTCCAAAAATTAATGGAATGAAATATCTTTGGGGAAATTTTATTTATTTTATTTTATTAAACCCAAACCACAATCATCCCAGCACAGGAAAGAATATTTCTTCTTGCACCAACTTTTCTTAATGTATTTCCCCATGGCAAAGGTAGTAGATCACATGGGAGTTACAGGGCTCTGAATTTCTCAGTTTTACCTGCATACAAAAGAGGATTTAAATCACAGAAGTAATTGTTAAGCTCATGTACTTGAAAACTTGCTTTTATTCTCAACTCTTTTCAAAGGTTTTAAAGCAAAACCCAATTGGTTTCACAGTAGAATATTGCTAGTTTCTGGGCTCTTAGTAATGGTCAAAAATGGTGTGGCCTCACCTAGTGAAGAATGGGAGGGAGAGGAGATGCAGGAGAGGGAAAAATACATGGGAACTTACCCAGACTTTTAATCTGTGCTGAATTTCATTCAAGGGAACAGTCATTATTATTTTATATAGATTGTGTATTTATGATTCCAGGTTTATGTAAGTCTGTAAATAGTTAATGTTTCAATAAACCCATAATATTTTAAATACTGAAAATGCATAGATATATTTTATTTAGGTCCCACAGATACTTTATACTAATCTTTTACCCATACACATACACCAGGACTATAGCTGCAAAGGATGATTATTTTTTATAAACAATTATATTATATGGCTGCTGTAAAAGTTTCAAAGGGATTAGACAGGGAATAAGAAATATTTTCTTAAATATTATTTCCTTTAAAAATGTATTTTTTTTTACATTTACCTAGCAGTTATAGAAGTCAGAATAAAATATATTCATCCATTTAGGATGAAAGTGAGTTGTTCCAAAATGAAAGAACCCTAATTTGATATAGTACAGTATATAATATAGCTTTTTGTATCAGTTTTTCATTACTGTCTTTCAAAAATCTCTATAAGGCTCTGTAAGAATACTAGCAGCTGCCAATTTTTAAAAAATAACTCAAAATTCAATAATCTCCCATCTTCACAATTATATTACTATTGCAATCTGCTTACTGAAATGCCCATGTTAGAACAACAAATGCATTCTGAGACCACAATTCATGTCACAGCAGCAGACTGTACTGTGTAGAACTTATCTATACATATGCATACCCACACGAACAGCTTCCTCTTTTAATGAAGTCTTTAATTAAATGGAGTGTTTCTCCCAGTTAAATACTTGATTTCCCATAATTTCATGTGCCCATAAGAAAACGGAGCTAACTACGACAACAGAAACTGTGCAAAATATCACCTCATCATTAACAGTGTAAAACTAAGAAGAGCACAAATAAAATCTTAAAGGTTTCAAAAACTGGCATTTAAAACCATTGCATCTTGTATATTACAAATTTTAAGTTCTTCATATCTATAAAGTAATTTTTAATTCTTTTTGGTAGTACACAAAACCCTGCAGTTTTCAACTATACACAGTGTAACTTACATAGACGGTGCAAAGGCAAAAAAAATATAGGGAAATTAGTAAAGTAATCTTAACACCTCTAATACAGCATTGCAAGCAAAAGTGGACACTTCAAAATACATTTCTCAGGATTAGATGGACAAAAACTATGCTTTGATTTGCATAGCTCAGTTCTATATTATGCTGGTGATGCCTAACACCCCATCCTCCACACCCCCACTACATGATCTAAGGCTGTCTCTAGAGCTTCCAGATGCATTTTGACAGGTTTTCTGAATGCATATGTTCACATGGATTTTTGTTAATTCATTTTTATTTTCCAACAGAAACAAAAGCGAAAATCTACAAGTGAAGTTCAGCCCCACACTTTCTCCTCATCATTTAGATGTCTAAACATTCTCTCCAGTCCTATCTGCATGTTTTAGAGAAACCAACAAAGTATATCAGCCAATGTAACTGTATGCAAAACCTGTAACAACTCATCCCAACAAAAAGAAATACGTCTGGAGAGGTATTACAAGTTAAAGTTACAGATTTAACACACATACACATCCACAAAAGAGGGAACAACAGAGATTGTTTTGCAATATTAGCTACAGCAGGCATTACGAAGCTTCCAGTGGAACACATAAAGCCAATATAAAGTTAATATAAAGAATCATCAATTCTACCAATAAAATCAGATATAATTGATTTATAAAAATAATTTTAAGATAGTGCACATAAATTTCTCTGTAAATATTATTACACATATTTATGTCTGACTGCACAGCTATGTACACAGTAAATGTGAGAAATAATATTCAACATGACAATATGGGTCACAGATATTAACTACTTACTATTAAGAGCCATAATATTGTCTGTTCCTGGATGGTGGAAGTTTATTCCCATTCGCCCTGCAATGTAAATAAAAGCTATTTTTAATGTTTTTATTTCAAAACTGAATTAAATTCATTAATAAGAAAAATTGCTAAAGGGGATGAACAGTCGGGGTAGCTGAATCTTCCATCTACTGAAGGCTACTTTCCAAGAATACACAATTAAGATATTTAGCAGTAGCACCTTCAGTGTTGCGTACTTATAAATACTGAAAATCACACAATAAACAATGAAATAATTTTTTTTAATACATCCCTTTGCTTTTCACTAGAAAAGTATTATGTTTACTATTTCAGAATAAGGCCTCGAAGTTCAACCTTGTTGCAGCTATGCCATTTATAGTAGGCTTCAAAGAATGAGTACAGCATTACAAAAACTCCACTTAATTGGTAAAAATAAATCACTATTTTCCATACCACCTGTGACACCAGAAGCTCTTGAGTTGCCAGATCACTGGAGAGACAGAGTGCTTACCCTGGCTTTGTATTCTTTCCTAAGAATGTGCTAGTGCTTACTATTTGAGATAAAGTACTGGGTTGGAGGGAGCGTTGTTCTCATGGAATACACTCATATGTACTTCAAAAAATATTTATTCTTGACCCATAATATGGGACCATCATGTACAGAAGGTTCATCATGAAATTCAAATGAACTCTGCTGGTGCCAGTTTCCAGGGAGCTAGAGAGATGCAAAATACTACGAAATTTCTCAGGTGAGATTTAACAATTGAAAGGTTGGCTTAAGAAGATCTCTGATAACTTCAGGAACTGGACGTGGTAACAAATTCACACACAGTTACTTTGTTTCAGAAGAGACTTAGTCCACTGAAACCTACTTTTACCGTCAAAGCAAGAAATGAGCCTACTCTACTACTGTTCAGATTGGTTTTAGATACTATTTAACTGAGCTGAAGTATTAAAAACTTACCCTGAAGAAACTCTGTAACAGCACTTCTTAATTAAACCCTCCCAAAACAATTTGAAAGCTGTAATTGATGTTAGTTCTAGTTTGGAAAAAGATATAAAAGGATCACTGTAGTCATGAGAAAATTTATTTCGATTAAGTCGTGTAAGTAACTTGAGTTGCTCACAAGCATTGCAATCCATGTCATCTGCTCTCCATATCTCCAGATTTGTGGTCATGTCTGGGAGCTAAGGAAGCAGGCAGTTTACATTTCTTCACTACACTGGTTCTCAAATATGGGAGCTAAGACCCACTCACTATGCTGAAGAACCAATGTAACTGTTGTTCCTGTACTTCTGCAAAACCAAGTTTTATCAAATCAGCTTTGACAAAGCAGAACTAAAGCAAAGCTTCTCCAATGTTTCTAGTTCCTATCGATAAGTTAAAGCCTTCTATTTCCAGTCACAGAGACTGCTGTGCTGTAATTAATATTCTTTCTGAACAGATGCAACATCTAGTTCCACTTCTGAAACTAAGCCACAAGCAATTTAAGAAAAGCAAATATATTTTTTCTTCATATTATAATTTTACCATCCTTTCAGAAAAAAGTGCCACCGCAATAGGACTATGAGGCAAACAGCACCTTCAGAAAGAAGTGAGGGCAGAAGGAAGGTAAATAAAATTTCCATTCTTACTTTCCAACTCCTTGAGCAAAGCTTCTTAAAAAGATCTTCATTAATTACTCCAGATTTCCTAATTACAGACATAATTCTCCTATACCTATTTTCACATTAATCTGGCACTGCAGAAATATTAAAGCTGCTATTATTTCAGCTAGTGTAACCTTGTGCTAAAATAGTTCAGAAATCTTGCTGGATTGACATTAATACCCTTTTCCTAAACAGCATATTAATGAGTGTGAGATTACAGGTACTGACTGTACATAATAATCCATGCTTGTAAACTAATACTTGTAATAGGAAAAAGGGAACTGCTATTAAAAAACTAGGTTAAAAGTTAAATGCATAATGCTTGGATGGGCCCATCTCTTTTCCTTTGCTGAAGCTGAAATTCTGCTGTTTGACCAGCTTCAGAAATAGAATAGTATCTGTGACATCTGGGTTTGGTTTTTCCTCCCTCCAGGCTGTCACTAGGCCAGGTGCTGCTTGTGTGACATTTTGTCACCTGTCCTTGGCTTGCTATTTTTAAACAGTTCTTGTCGGCTGTCTTTTAAGAGGAGCAGAAATACAGAGCAGCACAAGCAGAAGGACATGTTCTCACACTGAGCTAAGCAACAGTGTGGTATAATTCTGTGCATCTTCAGAGGGCCCCTACCTAGTGCAATTCTATAGAGACAAATTAATGGAACACCTTCAAAACACATCCACATTAAAAGAATTCAAAACAGGCTGGTAATGCACCAATCATAGAACAATTAGTTGGCAATAATTATATAGCATTTCAGATTACCTACAACATTTGAGTATCTTGCTGTTTGAAGCTAATTATTCAATGGGAAAAAAGAGGCCATATGCAGATTACAAAACTGTATAATTATCTAAGGAACAAGAAGAGAGCACAAAAAGGAAGTTATAAATTTACTCGTTTAAAGGTGCAATGTGAAACTCTGAAATGTAATTAAGAATATGTCCTTTCAAGGACATATTTGGGTTAAACACAGAAATTGCTATCAGAAAACAATCAATTTTAAGAGAAGCATGTATATGCTACCTGGACCTTTACTAATTATAGTTTTAAAATTAAATCACTGGATAAAATGTCTACTTTTTTGAGAATCTTAAGCACAATAAGCAGAAACACAGAGAAGTCAGAGCACAGAAGGTATGGACTCCAGCAGTTCATTAAAGTCATAAATAGGAACTCTTCCAGTAAGAATGTCCCCAGTACTTGTGTTCAGTGTACATCTGCTATTTTCAGTTTGCCTGTCTTGGTTTCATAACTATCTACTGAGTATATTTTCAATTATGTGCTTTTATAACACACACTTACATTACTGCAGTTAGGCTGCAACAATAATCACTCTTTTACACAAGTCTTTTCAATTCCTAATTAAAAAAAAAGTTAATCCAGTTGTATACTTGCTCTTTAAACATTTCAGAGTATAAATGAGGGTTTAATGATTCTTGTATAGCCCAGGCTGCTCTTTTGCATATCTTATGTCATTAAATTCCTTAAATTCTCTCTCCTAACAGCATTTGGAGAGATTTTTCTGGCTGGACTGCCTAGAGTGCTCTGCTGCATGTCCAATATCATGCTTGTCATGGCAGAGAGCCCAATTCCTTCTTAGAGCACATCTCAAGTATGCGCATCTTCTCTTCTGTATTATATTGGAAATAAGATGATGTCAAATGGAATTTAACTTCACCTCAATCTTTGTAGGAAAGAGTAATGATTTTGAAACAATTCTCAAAGCTTTCCAATAACTTAAAGAAGTATATCCTTCCTACATATGAATCCTCTTTGTTGAATCTTTCACAAATAGATAATCTGATTTTTTTAAATTGTCTAGATAATTTCAAGTTACATGAACAGTTTTAAGAAAAAAATGTTGTTTCAAAAATAACAGACCTGGACATCAGACAAAGTTTTACCATTATTGCCATTTTTTGACAGTGTCTAGGTGTCAGGCTTGCTTTTACTGGTTCCCTTCATCTCATCTTTAAAACCAGCTATTTTTAGCAGATATTCAAGCTTATGAGCACAATTTATTTATAACTAAGTGTAAAACCAATCTTTGATTTCACCTTTGTATATATGTTCTGGTGTCACCATTATTTTCCCATGTCTGAAACAAACACCAGTGATTAACCAGTTCCAGATTTACAACTTCTATTTCTGCTTTAAAAGATTTCTGAATTAATTTTCTCTTTATATTCATCTTCTTTTCCTCCATGCTCTAATATTTTTTTAACTTGTGAAATCCTAATTGGCTCCCGGACACGAACACTCACTCAGTAAAGGATTTTTAAGATTACAGTTACCTACTTTTCATCATTTTCATGTTACAACCAATGTCCCAAGAAACAATGCTCATTGGTTATATATTGAGTATAACTTCTTGCACTGTTACACCTCATGGCCTTCACCAAGATCGACCACTTATACCAACTCAGCAGTTAGTATTTGGAATAAGATTTGCTAGAAAATAGCAAAACTGGCCTACTTTTGACCTGTCCCAAACTTACTGGGAATGAGAACTTCCTCTCACACAGTTCTTAAGATCATTGTTGATATCAATTACAAGTTATGACTAGAGACTCCAGCAGCAAGGTCAAATTAAACTGGAAACAGGACTGCATCTGCTATACTTTCTTAGCAATAATATCTCCTTTATCATTCTTATATCTTCTACGAAATTATTTCAGAGTTGGTGCCAACAAAAGGCATTACAAAACAGCAATAGTTATTTGGATGGACAGGTAGAAAATGGGGTAGAACAAAGTTTAGACACAGAAAAGTGCAAAAATCCAAGCAAGACCAGTATTCCCTCCAACATGTGAAACAGGAAGGTTATTTTGACCCATATGTATTTGGGGGTCTAGTTTACAGGACAACCTAACACCCATGCATCCCCCATGCCCCAGCTCAATCATGAGTCTGTGCTCCATGATTGACAAATGCCAAAAAGCATGAAGCATATGTGTGTATATATAAGAATTTTAATTATTTTTACCTGAGTAGACCTCACACCATTCTCTCTTCTCTTCCCCTAAAAATACAGGCACCTGAAACTGATGCTACACTAACTGAACATATATGCCCACAACAATTGCAAAAGCAGTAACTTTATATGCAAGGGTCTGCATAAAGAATTATAAAAATAAAAGGTAGCTCAAAGTTTGTTGGTTTTGGGGGGGTTTTTTACATTTTTTTTTTCTTTCTCCCCCCTCCTGTTTTAAAGTCTATATTCTGTTTGTTCCCACCCATAATTTAATCACCTACTTGGGAATTAAAATATCTTTTACACATTAACACACTCAGCAGAACAAGAATTCTGTTGCTTCCCAGAAGGGAAATATGAAGAGCTATTACTGTGTTTACACATACGTATTTTTACTGTGCAAATACATATTGTGGCAATGTGAACAGAAGTGTACAATTATCAGCTGTGAGTATCAGCAATAAAGGTCCTTTCACTGACTATCAAACACAAGGACATGCTGGATGCCAGCAGCAAATTATGAAGTATGATCATACTGCAGGATCATTGAAGATAGCACTTATTTTCATTTAAGAAATATGAACCATTTCATGGTCATGTTCTGTACTAAAAAAAAAAAGGATTTTCTTAAACAGTTTCAAATGGAAAGAAAACAGAGTGTGTTTCCTTTAAAAGGATTAGCTTGAGTGGCATAATTTTACACACAATAGATGTGCAAACGCATCTGTCTGCTCACTCTGGTTTTTATGTGCATATAAGAAATGCATTTACATAGATGTCTGATGAACATAGAGATTTTGAGAAACACTGTTTACAGTGCACTTTTTTCTAATGGAAGTGTTGCAAAAAGCTCTAACTGGGTGGCACCATTTCTAGGACTGAGATGACAACATTTGTTCTATTTGCACAACCTTTGTGTTCAGCTGCTGACTGCAAACACAAACATCCACCTTCACTGTTCTCAGGTCATATGGCAAACTTACTGCTTTGCTTACAAAAAGCTTATAACAACTAGAGCTGAACAAAATCTGGTGGGGTACACCGAAATTAACTGAAGATCAAGATGGAAAAGCAAAGGTCCATTCTGTATGTATTACAATATTTTCTAAGTTGCACATAATCTTCAAACACTGCCGTCAAACCTCACAAACAACACAGTTAATAGTAAATGGGAAATCTTAAATTTTACTTCGTTTTCATATGACCTGATATGGTCTTTACAATAATTAAAAAGTAGTAACACCAGTAACTTCATTTTTTTTGTTGTGCAAATATATGGGTGTCATTCATATTAAGTATTGAAAATCAAGATAAAAAGTTCCCTCCCAGATGCTGTTTCTACCTCCGAACTGTTGTATATTTGTAGTCAATCAATTTGTAGACAATCTCAGAAAAACAAATGCTAAGATATCAGGGAGAATGTACATTCTACTGAAATTTTATCACATAATCAGAAAATATTTAATGTATCCTTATACAGTATGATATCCATTAAAATTAGTTTTAATAAAGCGTACTCTTTAAATTCTCCATGTACATGTGTTGTCTCCAAATACTCATATTTGAAGATGTGTCACATTGATACCTTATAAAAACCTCAGAATTTTTGTTATGTGGGGATTTGCACATTACAAATTTGTTTCCATTCTGATTTAGAATAAAACCAAATATTAGCTATCTACTGTAACAGTAAATTTAAAATAAATATTTTGAAGGGACATGATTTCTCTCCTCAATTTTATATTGTGATTCAGTTTCATGACCTGTCAGTAGCACATGTGCGTAGCATATGATCTAACACAGCTGAAATATTTTACTTAATTATTTAAAAATAGAACAAAGGCAGCTGCTAGTTACTACTGATGAAAATTTTTTTTATAGATCAGAATGCCTCTGTTTGTGTTGTAATGCAATAGTTTGACATGGATAAACATATTGCAACAGAGACATATTACACCATAGACAGGAGACACTTTGATGTAGGAAGGAAATGTTTCAGACAGTAATAACCAGCATCTACCTATAGCTACCCTGCTAATTCAGTTTTCCCTACATCATCAGGTAAAAAGAGTGTATAAATACTAACAGATTGTAAAACACTGCAAATATACCCTTTCTTCATTAAAGCAAAACTTTCTCCCATGTTTTTGTAGCATATAATGTACTTCATTGGCAACTCAGAAAATAAATAAGACAGTTCAAGAAAAACCTCTTAGAAAATATTGCACACTTCTCTCCTGTAGGCCTGGTTATGACTGATGCAGAGAACCATCAGTTCAGTAATTCATCTGTAACTAGAAGAAACTTAACAATTCTTTTACTCCTTTTTGAAAGGAGAAACGGATTGATGAGTATTTACTAAAAGAGAAGAAAAATGTTGAAGCTCATCTTGATGGCAGAGCAAGCATGTAAGAAAGCCTGCAAGAAAGCCTGCCTGAGCATCTTGAGAGAAAGGAAAACGAGACTCCCTTTTTAGAGTTTACATTCTTTAAATCTCAAAGCATGAAAATGGCAAACAATCTGTAAAGGTACACAGTTCCCAGACTACAAAGACAGAAAGGCAGGAACCTACAGCAGGATAGGAAAAGCTAAGAAAAAGACATTTGTTTTAGACAGAAACAGAGTAAGGGCTGATACTGAACACCTTCTCCCAAGACTGGGCTCAAGATTAAAATGCAACATAGATGGATAAGCTGGCAATTTATCTAAGTCCAGAAATCTCAGAGCTAGGTATCAAATCTCTCTTACAGCAAGAAACACTGAAAAAGAACTAAGTGACCCTAGCTGGAGAGCACCAAGCCAGCCTGCCAATCAGACTGAGTTAGCACTCGCTCGGTGTAAGTAACTCAATATTGCAAGACTGATGATCAGTTAGTTTCTGCTGCACTAACAATCCTCCAGCCTCTCTTGTTCCACACTTGAAAGCAACACCCCACCAAAAAACTCACTTAATCACATGCCCTCTCAAGGCTAAGTGGATTACGCTTTAAAAAAAAGTGGCCTGCATTGGTGACCTTGAAATAAATGCTATTTCCGTAGCTTGCAGGATAAAGTCTGATCATACCTCAGATCCAGAGAAGGTATGAAGCTTCAGCTACTACAAACAAGAGGACAGACTCTTCCTTTCCCACCCCTGAGCATCTTCACTACCTCCACTGAACAATGCAAAGCACGAGGAACTTAAACCACCAAATGAGAAGAAAATTACCCAGAAGCATTTCAGTTTGGTTTTCACATCAGAAACTTTTATGGTTAACGCTCTCATCCACATTCTAATCTAGAGCCCTTGTTCTATATCCAAGATAATTATTTTTTGTTTCAAGTATCTGCTGGGATGTGAAGGGGTACATATGCCAAGAAACAAAGAAGCATCAAACTTGAGATTAAACCACCTGCAATATTTTACTAATAAACACATATACAGACAATACTAAAAACACGCATTTGCTGAAGACTTTGTTGCTAGCAGCAGGCTGAAATGATCCTGAAATAGCTGCACTGGCTTTGTAACATGCATTGGAGGCTCCAAAACATGTAGAGCTTTTCTAGAATTAAATCATTCAAAATCAGGTGTTTTGGTACTCATCTTTTCACCCCTTCCATTTAAAAATATTGGACAGTAAATGTAAGGCCAACTGACATGCAAGTAATGTTAACTAAATTTGTCTAAGAAAACAATGCTCATTTAGCAAAAGGTGAACATTAAAAAAGTCATTTGAAAGCCATCTCATCATTTTGTCTGTTTTTTAAACCAGGATTTTTGTGGTTGTTTTATTTACTACCTAAACAAAAAAAAAAAGGCTCCAAAAAACCTATGAAAGGACAGTCTCAAATGCCAGAGGAAGGGAGGATTCAAAGGAAAAAACACACCCAGTTCACTATGAAAGACAGGGGAGGTAAAATGAAGAGGAAGTAACTGTGAGATTTGGTTAGTAAGTTAGTAAGATTCTAGAAAGGGCAGTTGAAATTTCGCACAAGAGGCAACCACACAGGAATGTCTATGAGGAACTGAAAAATCATCTGAAGTACATAACCAGTACATTCAAAAAGCTTCAAGGTGAAAATGAATGAAAATGTGACAATGACTTAAGAAAAAAGCCAAAGCAAGCAGAGTAGATCACTTACAGACTAAAATATGCTGCTGCTTTAAGGGGTACAGCCAGAGGAGAGTAGAATAAATAAAAAAAAAGCAAGTGAGTTTAGAAGACAAGATAAGTGAAATCTGAGGAAGGTGCAGAGAAAGAAGCAGTTGAAAACCTTCTGCACCTTTGGTAGAGCTAAAGCAGAAAGATGGAGGTGCAGGTAAAGCAAAGACCAATTTTCACAGAAAAGGCAATAATAAAAATGCAATAGGAAAGTGATTCGAGGAATACATCAATATTGCAGAAAAATAGGTTTCTACGAAAAGGTCTCAGTTGAAATAGTAACACAGATCTATTTAACACAGAGTAAGAGAACACTTCTTGGAAGGGAGAATGAACATGTTCCAAACGAGCCACTTCTATGAATATTGACAGTCATGCTGCATAGTGTGAAAACAGGAGTGGAGGAAAGTGCACCCCAGGTCAAGCCAAAGCTGGAGGTTAGCAACGCAAGTCCTGTATTTAGAGGGAGGAGGGAAAGAAAGCAAGACAGGGAATTAACTATAGCAATGGGGAAAAAAACAGCTGGGCAGAGACAGAGAGAGATAACTAATAGTAAACCAGACTTCTCCAACAGTTACTGGACTGAAAGCTGGAAGAGAGCTAAGTAACAAGGCAGGAAGGCAAAAACAGGTGAGCAGCACTGACAGAGAAAATGAGATAGTTAGAAAGACCATATCTGGTAAGTGACAGAAATGTTTGTTAGGAAAAAAGTAAAGCTAATGGTCCCACCGGCAAACGGAAAAGACCAACTCAAACTTTACCATTAATTGCCAACTCTTTGGTTTTGGTTTTTGAGCAGAAGGAAACAGTTCTTACTGCTTTCAAATGTCCATTTAAACTAGTCAGTCTCCTACAGAAACTGATAACCTAGTAGACATGAAAATATTGTTTTGGAAAGGATACTTTGGTTGAAAAGCATGAAACCAAGAATTTCATCTCTGCCTCATGCAAAAGACCAAAATTAAGTAGCGTTATGACACTCAGGTGCATCTGTGCAATATGCCACTTGCAACACCTACTGAGCTCAGCTGAGTGTTGGAAACTATTCTCAAGGGAATGACCCAACAACATAAAATAATTAAAGATTTGTATGCATTATTATTTTATGTGCTAATATTCTGATAAAAAAAATTTAAAATGGTTATAAAGAAGAAATAATAAAAGTATAAACAAAATTGCATTTATATGATGTTAAAGTCTTTCTCTAGAGTAACACAATTTCTAATTCAATCTCTCATTTTTTCCATGCTTGGGTTCATATGGAAATTCAGTCTTTAAAAAAATCATCTCAATTTGTACGTCAAAATAAATACCGATTTTAAAAAACATGGAGCTTTAGCTAGATTATAATACATTTAATGAGGTACAATAAATACTTAAATCTACTTACTAGCAATTTGGATTTTTTTTAATAACAGCCATGTGAAATGTATATCCAGCAGAAATCTCCATTTTCTTGAGCTTGTTTTTTACAAGTTTCAGGTTAACACTTATTTTGGAAGACTATGATCAGAATAGATGTGAGACACTATTTCTTGCTATTTTAGACAGCTGAGTAACGGTTGAAGACACATGAAGGCTACAGCACAGCAGATTTCAAGATAATAATGGAAAGCACCGGTTAAAAGAGCTGAGAGTACAGAACCTGGTTTTGTATGGTTGTAAAAAAACTCTGTACCCAGAAAGTTGGTGAAAAAGGCAGAGGACCTTAAACCAATATTTTTCCATATGTAATATATAAATACTCTCCTTCCAGGAGTAAATGAGGTAGTCGTGACATCAGAAAAGTATATATATAAGCATTAGCATAGGAAGTGCCATACACAACTAAATTTCTTCTCTGTCTTCCAGTGTCCTGACTTGTTAGGCTTTGGGAAATATTTCTAGCTCATTTCCTTCATGCATGGCTTACTATTTGCTTCAGTCTTCAAAGTCAGAATGAATGCATGTGAGCAAGAATGTGTACCTATTTTTAAACTTAACCAATGAAAGATTAAGACAGAGCAGTGTGCAGATCAATCAAGAATATTTATTTACCAAAATCCTGCCACAACCTTTCACTATTCAGTATCATCAAAGTATTAGAAATGGTTTCATCTCCAATGCTACACCTGGTAGAACAAATACAGTTTAGTAGCATAACTAATCAAAACTTTCCCAACACTTAACAACATCTAATAGCTTTTGGCTCCTGCTAAAAATCTGAAACCCAAATTAAGATACATTTTTTTAAAAAAGAAACCTGAAACAACTGTAGAGAGTAAGCTTGATACAGTGGTGGTTTTAGAACAGGGAACTCTGTATACTAGCTGATGAACCAAAAGTAAGAGTAGTATTAACTTCGAATAAGATGCTGAACATAACAATTGGGCTCCAGTTGCACTACACATTTTCTGAACTGAGTGACCACAGCAGGAGACCCAATTGTGCAATTTGCTGATACACAAGTATTGGAAATGCCAGTTAGGTATTATGTTTGTGCACTTACAATAAACGTATAAGCTTTTATGCATTTCACCTTATCTTCCTACAGAGAGATGATCATCTTAAGATGGGGAAACAGAAGTTTTATGTAACTGACAACTCATTCATTAGCAAAAAGTTTATAGCAATGCTGAAAAGCTGATTTTTGTTTAAACACCAAGCAAGCATGGACATATGAATATTCCTAACCTGTAAAATGATTCCTCCACATTATATCAGCGAAACTCATTGGTGGGCCACTGGGAGGGTAGTGTTTACCTTTCAGAGGCTCATGATCAGTCCTTATCATATCCATTAAGGAATTTTCCAAAGAGTGCAAGTTAAAAGTGTCATAGGGCCTATTCCGGTCCTAGAAGACAAAAAAAAAAAGACTGTTATAGAAAAAAAAAAACATTTTCTGACACATGCTCATTTCTTATTTTATAATACTTCACCATCCAGTTCTATATTTCTTCTGGATAGAACTTTTTATATTACAAAAAAGATTATAGATACAAGTCTACTATAGTTAAAATTATATCCTTCATTTTGCAACTGCTGCTTTTACCAGTATAGCTATGCAGAGAGGCTTTTTAATACTTCTGAAAATATATATATACAAACAATAGTTAATTCTAAAAATTATCACTTAAATAAGAACTTAGCAATACTAGTGGGAACTAAGCAATATTAATGTTTACACTGGATAAGTGAAATTGTTTCAGAGTTCAGAGGTTTTTGTTTTACAGCTTCGTCATCTGCCTTCTGTCACAGTGCTCCCTTAACACGAGAGCAGAAGCAAGCAATGCTCAAAATGCCAGCAGGCACATTTGTTCCAGAAAGTACCAAGTAATTCTTCAAATGTCTAACATGAATCTCACAGGTTTAAGGAAAGTACACTAGATGCAAGACAAAACAAAAAGCAAGATAGGATATTCAACACTTTGAGACTAGGGCACTCAAAAACCTGAGCAAGAGTTGGTCTGTACTGTTTGAATCTCTCATTTTAATTTGCTGTAGTTCAGCTTCTGTGTTTCAAGTAAGTAAAAGGGAAAGAGAAAAAAACCCAAAACTTAAAATTTAAAATCCTCAGACAAGAAGCAGCAGTACCCATAGAAAACGCAACATGAGTTCTGCCTTAGTATTATTTGTCTTGAACCCTCTTTTTCTTAGGTTGTTGTTAAGTACAAGTAAAGGAGAGAGTGAGTTCACTGGTTTAATTAAGCTTTCTTTCGATATCCCTGTTCTGGAATTCAAATAAATACACACATGATTAAAAGTTTGCTGTTAGAGAAAGCTCTGAAATACAGATCTTTCTACTGCCAAAAAATCTCATGTTCCCACTGTCTGTCTGTTCTACATTGAAGATCCAACTTCCCTTCTCCAACACGTCAATTTTGTATTTTCTATAAATGGACTAGTATTATTTTCTTCACACATTTATTTCATCTATTGAGCATTTCTGGCAGTCAAACACGATGCCCAAAGAATAATACTTGATTTCTGTTAGAAGCTATACTAAGAACTGAAGTTCAAACAAGCTCCCTGATTTACAGTTTTCATTGTTGATGATTTTTATGTCTTCTACAGCTGCTTAGAATGCCAACATTTGTATACTGTATTTAAAGGAGTACTTGTTCACCTATCCAAGTGGATCAATACATATGGAATATAAAATAAAATATATGTCCAGGAAATTTAAAACAGATCTTGAAAAAAAAAACAAAAAACAAAAAACAAAACCCAAAACAACCAAACCCAAACCAATCAATGAAAAAACCCCACCAAAACCCTGAGATAATCTTTTTTTCCCAACAGAAAACTTCATTTTGGTTAAAACAACCCACTGCTTGGTAATATGGAGTAGGAGAGAAGAGTTTGTTTTATAGCATATTCACTTTCCTAGAAGAAATGCAAGGCTAGATTGAAAAGAAAAAGCATAACTTGGATATAAAAAAATTTCCATTCTTGTGATATATTAGTAACTTGGTTAAACAGAATCTATATTATTCCCTCAAAGCAAAAGTTTTAGCTGTCTTTTTCTATTTGTTTCTTTTAAATACCTTTTAAATATCTGTACTGCGAACATATAAGGAGGTCAGGTGCTACAGTAATGAACTATGGCATCTTTTTGAAGAGAAAATATGAAAGCAAACATACAGCTTAAATCTTAAATAGGAATGGGGAAGTATTTTTCAGTCAGTTCAGTCCCCTGATCTGGTTTACTATACAGCTGTAGCAGAGCTGAGCTGGCGAAACCAATGCTGGCAGGAAAGCAAAGGGGCAAGACTGCTGCTTTTGCCACAATGATAGTATATTCCAGCTTTAAACATTCCTGAGATTATCGTCTTAGAGGCTGGAAGGAGCAAGTTCAGGAGAGGACACAGCCTACAAATTGAATTTAATCACCCTTTATTAACATATATATGTAATATTTTAATTTTGCTACTATAGCAGCAAATCCCCAGGACGTGCTACTTTGTTCTAAAACTTCCCAAGGAGCGGTGCACATGGCCAGGTGAAAAAAGAGAGAAAAAACCCCATAGCATCTAAGACAAGTCTATATAAGGCAGGTTTGCTAGAATGTAGGATCTTTATAACCTTTTAAGGGGCATACAAAACTGCAATATATTTTCATGATGAAATTAGACTTACATTGGACACAGGAAGACCAATTTAATCAAAAACCTTTACCTAGGCAATTATAACACTTCCCACTATAGTCCTTGAGCAAGATAAATCAAGTTAAGGAAATTTAGACACAACAGATTTTTACGAGTATTGTTGTGGTGTGTGCATAAGCATAATCCATGATGACTACAGATTTTGTAGTGTGGGTGATAAAATGAACAAGTAAGGGCTAACATTCTAGCTCCTAAGTAAAATGACTACTATCATTTTTCTTAGTCACTTTCATTTCAGTAGTAACTCATTTGTACTCAGCAGATTTGAAGACTGTTTCCCAAATTCAGCACTTTCTTCCAAGAAGCCTGGTGCACACATGCACAAGGTGATGTTTCCTTATTTTTCAGCATGAACAGGTTCTCCTGGTTTTGTGAACTGATACTGTTCCATCTCCCAGATTTGCCCTTTGCAATGTTTCCACAGGCTACCGATCTACTGCCAAACAATTCCAACAATGGGAACAATTCATAAAGGTCCTTAGTATCACAAGAGAACTTTTCAAGGAAGTTCTGAGACTAGGACCATGAATGGAAATCATAATATAAATTACAGAATGATAAAGCAGAAGAGAAAAATTGGAAAAGCAGTTTGGAAATCCAGCAAATCTAGAAAATCTGCCGGGATCTTCTAGAGAAGACAAAGATCCTAAGACCTACTTAAGTAAACTTCATTATGGATAAAAGAGAAAACTCCAGCTACAAGGCACTGCCTTTGGCTACACAACAGTCATTAAGTTAGCAGAAGGTTAAGTCCAGCCTGCCCATGTTGGATTGTACTTCTGCTGCATACCTACAGCAGCTCCTTCCTTGTTAGCTTCTAGTGTATATGGGAGCATATTTCAGTTCTTACAATAGTCTAGTCTTGAAAGAAACTAAAACAGCTCAGTAATAACAACTTGTAGAGAAGATGTTGGTCCCAGAACTTTAAATCTCAGCCCTTGGCTGTTATTTTTATGTTCAACCATTGCCATATACTTTCTCGGAGGGTGTATGTTAAGCATAGTGAAAAATTACAAATGCGTATGCAGGATGAGATTTTTGAAGGATCACAAAGTGAAATGGACCTCCAGTTGAAGTTAGGCCTCAACTTTCTACCTTTAAATATCTTACTTGTAAGGCTGATTAAAAATGTGACACAATACAGTGTCTATAATCTCTTAATTAAAAAAAAATACAAACAACAAACCCAAACAAAGCCAGTAACTGCCAAAAAATAACTGCAGAGTCAATACACTAAGATAAAATGAAAAAATACAGTAATTTGCATTTTACACTTCTGTGCATATGTATTATGCTAGTCTTCAATTACACAACCATGATAATTTTTCAGAAGTCTCCATCCAATACGCATAATGAACCAGCTCCAGGGGTGAATCAAAACAGTCCTTTGAAGAGGTGTGTTTATCTCTAGGACAGATGCCTGTGCTGCTTATTCCAGGAGATGGCTGAGGAGCAATCAGTGTGTCAGCAAGTTCCAGGAGGGGAAAAGTCATTGTTAAAGTTAAGGGTTATCTTAATTATGAAACTTAGCAGTACCTGAAGTATGTAATTGACATGTATGTGTATCATTTAAAATCAAAAGAACTTTATCCCTTTGTTACATCCTGTAATGTGGTGTGCTTCATCCTGCCCCCTTCAGACTCAGAGCATGGGCATGTAAGGGCAAGGCATACCTAGGCACTACTTCAGTTTCCTCCCAATAGATAAACAAGCCATGTCTTTATTGCTAAAGGAGAAAGGTAAAGAATAAGAAAAGAATATATGACTGCATTATGGATGACAAAGCCAAGACCAGATCTGTAGCTGGGGCCATAATAGGTGCCTAGTGGACCTTAATACAGCCTGGCTTCCTCATTACCTCTTTCAGCTTGAACAGGTAGCCCAAAGTAACTGGGACTAGTGAAATAAAAAAGAAAATGACCAACATATCCCATGACAAAGATGTGGAGAACATGTACCTCATTCCAGAAACTGAAGCTACATTTGTTTCTTCTATCTCTCCAGAGGATTATGGCAGCAAACACTTGACCATTAATTGATTAAACTACAGTCACAAAGTGAAAAGTTTCACCCTGAGAAGGCGTGTGGAATCTAACACGCCACCCAAGCCTCGCTATTGCCCATACTCAAAATCCTTAACCATTTATTTATACATGTGTTGAAGCCTTGTTGGCATGGTCATCTGCATGTGTAGCATAAAATACAGACTGAGCTGAGAGATACAACTGATCTGCCTATTTTTTTTAGTACACATGCAGCAAAACCTCATGTACCTAGACCCTTCCAAAGATACATTTCCTTATGTCTATATATTTCAGTCCATCTGCTGACTTCCTATTAAGCTTCCAAACTTCCTAAATTCTGAATAAAAATCTCAGTTTCAGTAATTTATTTCAGTGTTCTACATTTTCATGCTGCCCTAGATTTTCAAGCTTCCTGTACCAGTATGTGGCACAACACAACCCAACTCTGCCAAGCAACAAGATAGCCTCCACTCACTGAACTATTAACTGCTTCCAGAATACCAAAACTCCAGTTCGGCTCACAGGAGTCTCAGTGTTTTTTACTTAGTAGATTCTAGGACAATAGTACTTCAATTAGAAGGAAAAGATGAGATCCCGGGGAACAGCTAAAATTCTTATGACTTGAACAACTTTTGTATCAATGCAACTTCTTCACTGTGATCACTGCTGTGTTTCATTCTTCTGTGCCTCACATAAGCCTGGCTTTGGCTGCATAGGATTGCTAAGCATTGCCAACTAAAGCTGAAGTCAATGGAAGCACAGCTTTGAATAAATGCTTTGAATAAAAGGGTAAAATGCCAGCACTGTTTCAAACTGGGCTTGCTCACTCTGTTCTAGCACCTGGAGCAGGAAAAAAAGTTTGTCTTACTCCAGTATCCAAATCCAAACCAGCAAGAACAGCAACTGCAAAAAAAAGTATTAGGAAGTTTGGCTTGGGACATGCTCAATCTGCCATGATGGTGCACATGAATGATCACATAAAGCAAGCCCTAAATACTCCCTGAGCAGTCTCTAGCTCCCAGCAGCTTCAGCTGTGATGCAATCCCACGTGCATTCTCAATGAATCTTCCAAAAGATGGGAAATCTAAGGAATACAGTCACATGGTAAAGTAAAATGATCGCTTTGCAAAAGAATCAAAAAACTGCAAATGGCAAGTGTTGCTTCCTTTGCAGCTTGGTGCTGGAATGCTACCAGTAACAACATGACTGACAGCACAGATGCATGCAGAACTAGAACCAGAAATTTCAGTAATTTTTTCCTTATATTGGATTTCATAAAAATATAAAATAAACCAAAACAAATAAAAATATATAAAATGCAGATAGGAGGCAAAAATCGGGTAAATTTGTCTATGCCCATGAAAAAGAACATTACAGCAGAGCTACTAGTACTAAGTCTTAATGGAATTTTATTTTAATTCCAATTCATTTTTTTAGCTTTCCACTTAATTTTGGATAGTATTAAACTAAGCTGGATTTATTATGTTTCTTTACTGGAACAAAAAGGGGAATGTTTTCTTATGTTGTTATTGTTCTTGGAATGCCCACAGAAGAAACACTTCAACTTTTCATACATTTGTCTTCTCTCACTACCAGCTGTAGCACATTTTACTTTCATAGGTGTTCAGAAGTTCACTGGGCAAAAGGTGAATTCTGAACAAGGTGAAGCTTGTTCAAAAAGCTTCTAAGAAAAATAAGGAAGTTTAATACAAATATATATATATTAAAAAATCTAATTGTGTATAGATTATGGAAATATTTCTATATAATTTGAAAAATAACATTTCAGATCTCTAGTTAACAATATTTAATAATCTTCTGTTATGTTATTTCATAGCTACCATGGAAGACCTCAGACTGAATGCAAAAGCCTTGAAAACTCAACCTACTCGAGCAATTTTTCCATAAAGAAAAGTAAAGGTTGTATTCAAACTTTATCCTCTTACAAATTCCAAGTTCTAAAACGTTACAAGAAAACTAAACTCTTTCACTGAAATGTTGGTCATTTTTATTTCCAATTGAACTAAAAAGCATAGAAAAAGAGCATAGAAATAGGAAGGGATACAATAGGCATTTTATAGAATTACAAAAACTAATAGAAATTATATTATTCAGTTTAAAGGTCATTTTACTTTGCAGTTAAGATGAGATTTCCTTTTTGTACAGTATTAATACATACTCAAAATGTATATAAAAACATTCAGACTTTATAGCCATAAGATTTAGCATCGCAATCATTTAAATAGAATATCTTGATGAGTTATTCAGTATTTGCTTCCAAACTGCAGGGAAGAAAGTAATAGAATTTACTCTGCCTTTTCCTAAATAGAGGTGGTAGCTACAGGGCAGACAGAGGAATACATTAACTGTTTCCCTGGTTTACGCGATTCACATTTTGGAGTTGCAGGGAACAAACCACAATATTGCCCTACTGGATACAATTTGCTCTCTCTATTTATATATATATATATGTGTATATATACACACGTATGTATATATCTTGTTCTGTATTGTATTGCAGAGCTTTACTAATAGCCTACTTTTTGTGTTCTTTGAAGCACCCTTAGCTATTCTTCCAATACAGACTTTTCCAATATGCGAAGCGTACTACTTACATGCTCACTAGTGTTATTTCTCCACCTCAAAGACAGTAAAGACAAATGTTTAAATTACCTAGCCTAATCCTCCAATAAGAAACACTGTTTATTACCAGCAAACAGAAATATATACACATAATATTTCAAACACTTTCCTTTTGTGATTTAAACAATGAGACAATGTGTTTAAAAAACCCAAACAAACAAAAACCCACAACAACCAAAAAAAATCAAAAGCATCTAAAAACCAGCTATTATTCTTACACCCATTACATTACTGCAGGGAATGATCTGCAGACATTACAACTGACTGAGCACTCACTGACAGGATTTATGTTTAGTCATATTTTGTTCAGTGGGATGCTTTAGATAAAAATCTGCTCATCAGTCCTGCTGCTGAATGCATCTCAAAAAGCTGATGTATCCACTTTCTATTATAGCTACTGATTCCAGTAACAAACGGTTCTAACACTTGTAAAATATAGGATTAAAGTAGTTACACACAAGATGATCATCAATTCACAAAAACAAGCAAGTGGAAAAAAAAAGATGTCAGCAGTAGAATTTACAAGGCCATTCATTATACCCTTGAGCTATTAAAATGACATAATTTAACTGGTTCATTGGCCTGCTGTGCAAGAGTTCAACACTGATAAGTTACCTTTGGGCTTCTACCACTCTGTTCAGTAGAATGATGCCTGCGTCCCACAGCAAGGAAAAACTAACATTGACCTGAGAACACCTTGCCAACTAAATCAGCACGAGTCGAGTGCAAACCTCAGCTCACTACACAAAAGCACTGAAAACATGCAAAGACTGCAAACAGAGGAGAAGGGAATGGTATTGGGTATTGGGAATGCTACAGCATAAAAGGATCTGAATGATCACACATGTGGTTTGGACCACATGATGTATAACACAGTAGAGACATACTGTATAAAGGCAGCTATTGTCTCAGGAAGATTTACAATAGGAGCAGTCTGTCTCATGGTATTACAGGATAACGAGACAAAACAGGAGACAGGAAAGAATACAAATAATAAATGTCAAACAGATGTCTGAGCACCACTGCCCAGTAGCTTCATTTAATATGGCCACCATGGTAAACGAACCTCAAGGATTTCTCTGAAACAGAAGCAGTGGTGTTGTGTAGGGTTACTGATCATCAGTGAGGTGGGATATACCAGTAAGGCTAGAAAAAAGAAGTGTCACTGAAAAGTTTAGGCCTTAAGACACACAAAATATTGTCTCACCCAAACTCACTGTGCTTTTAAGAACAATGTCACTAAAGTAATATCTAAGTGGCATATTTCCAGTCAGGCTCCTCTTTCTGTTATGTTCAGGAAATAGTGCCTCCTAAGAAAAAAAAACTTGTAGGTGCCAGAACTTCAGATAGATATTTCAACAAAAAAAAAAAGGTTAAGACATTTCATCTGTTTACACAGGACAAGATCTTCACCTACTGGTTTGGAGAACTACCCTTAAAAGAGGGCAGTAATTTTGCCATTTCAGTGACAATAGGGGGTCTACAGGAAAGCTAGAGAACTTTTTACAAGGCCACATACTGATAGAACAATGACTAATGGTTTCAAAGTGAAAGAGGGTAGATTTAGATCAGATATTAGGAAGAAATCCTTTACTGTGGGGTGGTGAGACACTGGCATAGGTTGCCCAGAGAAGCTGTGGCTGCCCCCTCCCTGGGAGTGTTCAAGGCCAGGCTGGATGGAGCTTTGAACAACCTGGTCTGGTGAGAGGTGTCCCTGGCCATGGGATGTCTCTGCCATCACTAGGTGATCTTGAAGGTCCCTTACAACCCAAACCATTCTACGATCCTATGAATATAGCCCTTTACTGCTAAAAGGAAAACACTAACATGTTAAGTATAGTGCGAATAGTTGTTCAGTAAAGGGGGG